>QANX01007940.1:48963-107774 GCA_003254975.1 Ochetophila trinervis
AATCAATATTTTTTTAATTTTTATAGTTAAATTAATAAAATATTTAATAAATAAATATATTTTAAAAATTTATTAAATTTTTTTTTATAAATATTTATATTTTTTTAAATATTCATCGGTATCAATATTTTCAATCATATTTTTTTTACACATCGATATCGATATATATATATATATATATTATTGTAAATTTTAATTTGCCAACGAATGAAAAACGAAGAAAAAGAAAAATCAGGGTCAAAAAGCAGAGTATTGCCAAAAAAAATGTCAAAAAGCAGAGAAGGCTAGAGAGAAGACCGCAGTGAGAATCAAACCACTTTTTGAGTTGATAGGTGATGGACATACGTGGCAATTTAATAAGGTGTTAGTCTCTTATTGGCTGATCACAACATGTCAGACCGGCTCACTTATAGGACAGCAATTTGGGCCATTTCCGGAGTTTAGAACATACCGCGTTTGACTAGGATTAAAAAACCTTTCTTTGCTTTCTCCCCAAGTTTCATCCCCTTATATATGAATGCTAAGGAATCAATTCGGGTTCCTCAGTGAGACCGAAATCACGGAGAAGGAAGAGGAATGCCCCATTTAAATTTGTGTATTCGGGTGCAGCATCAGCCATCAGCCATCGCACCAGAGGAGGAGATCATCGACCGAAGTATGGCGGACTGGTAGAAGTCTCCTCCTTATTTTTGAGTGTTCTTAGTTTATTCCCCCTCTTGTTCTTTTCATAGGTGGATCGGGTTTATCTTAGCTCTTCAGATGTAGTAGCTGTTTTTTATCATGAAAGGAAGAGAACGTTCATCGTACGAAAGGAGGGACTTCCAGATGTTGGTAAAATTCATTTACTCCACCTCAGTTTTATTAAAAACAAAGCCATTTTTTGTTTTGGCACCCTCATTTACTCTAGGATTACTTTTTCCATTATCATTGCAGTAAATCATCCATTACCACTTCAAACCCTTAATAAAAAAATCATAACCAAAAAAAAAAAAAAAAGCATTGAGAGCTATTTGGAATCATCACCACCCATTAAAGGTCGTCCATCTGCAAAAGTCTTTAATTTCAAAACATTGTTTGTTTTCAGTGGTATGGAATCCATGGGAGAAGAAATGGAAATCGATGGTAGATTTTGGAGATGAAGAATACAAACAAATGCTGTGTGTTGATGGAGCAGCAGTAGAGAAGCCAATCACCTTGAAGCCTGGTGAGGAATGGACTGGGAGGTTGGAACTCTCTGTTGTTCCTTCAAGTTAATGCAAATGACCAACCTCTTGATCCTAAGGAATTCCTGACAGTACAGTTCTTCCACATTGAATGCAAACTATATATATATATATATATATATATATATATGGAAATGCTAAGGCACCCAAGGCTCGGCCTTACTCTGGTCACTGCCTCTGCCACCACTCGGCCTTACTCCACTCTGGTCACTGTCGGCGGCCTTACTCCTCTAGTTTGATGTTCTCCTTCTCTGCGTGCAATGGCTGGTGGCTGCACCCGAATACACGAATTCAAATGAAACGGTGCATTTTTGTCTTTTTTTGGAAATTTTGACCAGAATTTTCAATTTTGTCTGGGGCATTCCCCTTCCTTCTCCGTGATTTCGGTCGTGAATTCGGTCCATTTATATAATTCTTTCTTTGCGGTTTCTGAATACTCTCTCTAGCCGTCCATTCTCAATACTCTGCAATAAGGTAATCGTTTTTTCCAAACCTTTATTTTATTTTTTATGCTGTTTATTTTCTAAATTCTGCATTCGCCATTGAATTCTCCCTCCTATATTTATGGCTGTTCTTATTTATCTGATAATTGACGTTTTCTAATGTTGATAAAAAGTTGTTAATTTTCCTATATATTCATCCTTTTTTTTTTTTTTTTTATAGTTTCAGTTATTTGTAGTGTTTGTTAATTTTATAACAATAGTATTATTATTATAATTAACATATTATTTTGAATAATCTAAATTGAAATTTAGGATTACCTTTTAATTTATGTTGATCAGCTAAATTTTCTCGTTGAAAAAAAAAATTTCCAAAAATTAATTTTGGCGTTATTTTTAGAATTCTAGTTTGACAGGTTATTAACAGTGAAATATAATTAAGGGAATTAATATTACTGTACTAGCAATATTTGAAAACCATAAAGAAGCGCTAGCTTATTTCCTTTTCTAACAAGGGCTATGAATCTTTTCTGCTACTAAACTTTTATTTACACACACATATGTATATAATCGCGCACACACGTATTTATATAATCGCATGCCTTTTAACTTCAAACTTGTAATTTAGTAGATTTCATATATGTATTTTCAAACCCTTAAAAGTATTCTTCTTCTTTGGAATATTGCAGCATTATCAGTGTCTTTTATTTCCACCACAAGCAATCAGCAATGGCAGATCCTGTTCAAGAATCAGATAAGAACATTGAGATATGGAAGATGAAGAAACTGATCAAGACCCTTGAAGCAGCAAAGGGATGTGGGGCCAGCAGCATGATTTCACTCATCATGTCACCGTCTGATCAAATATCTCGCGTGACTAAAATGCTAGCCGTTGAATTTGGAACCGCTTCCAAAATCAAAAGCAGAGTGAACCGCCAATCTGCTCAGGCTGCAATTGCTTTTGCTCAACAAAAGCTCAAGCTTTACAACAAAGTTCCTCCAAATGGACTCGTACTCTACATTGGAACCATTGTCACAGAAGATCGAAAGGAAAAGAAAGTGACATTTGATTTTGAGCCTTTTAGGCCTATAAATGTGTCTCTCTATCTCTGTGACAAAAAGTTTCACACTGAACCTTTGAATGGACTCCTGAATTCCAATGACAAGTTTGGTTTTGTGGTGATGGATGGTAAAGGGACACTTTTTGGAACATTGAACGGTAACACAAGGCAGGTGATTCATAAGTATCGTGTTTGACCTCTCAAAGAATCATGGAAGAGGAGGGCAATCAGCTCTGCGTTTTGCTCGTCTTCGAACAGAGAAGCGACACAACCATTTGAGGAAAACAGCAGAGCTTGCAACACACTTATTTATCAATCCTGCAACCAATGGTTTTGGTTCCACTCCTTGATCAGTGACCTCCCAAAGATCAAAAGCTTGGAGATAAGCTTTCATTTTGATAGAAAAGATACTGTAATTTTTACCAGTGAAAACTGGTGATGATTGAGCTGAATATGAAGCTGAAGCCAATTTTGAAAGGAAAAAAAAGTTTGAACTGGCTTTTTGTTTTACAAATGATTTTAGCCCTCTCAAAGATCAGAAAATATAGCTCTGACATCAGATTGTGAGAATAACTTAAAGTTTCATCAAAGAGAGGAAGTAGAAAGAGGGAAAGCTGTAGAGAGAACTTGAGAGAAAAAAAAAACAGTAAAACTTAGTTTCATTTTGAATTTTAACAATACATATACGTCTCTGACCAATATTATGAGTAGCTACTGTTTTGCCTACTGCAGTACACAAAAGCTGCAAAATGCAAACCTGCAAAATACAAAAGTTGCAGTAACTTTTTTCAAAAATCAAAAAAAAATCATTGCATTTTTAGAGGATATGACAGTAGCAAGTTACATTACAAAGTAACTAAAATGGCTGCTAAATATGCAATAACCATTACAAACCAACTAGAATTCTAAACCAAAAACTGAAACTAAATTTGTTCTCCACAGTAGCTTGCACACAGAATTTCGCAGCAGCTTTGGTCACCAAAAATGTCATCTTCTAACAAGTGACATTTGATTTTGAGCCTTTTAGGCCTATAAATGTGTCTCTCTATCTCTGTGACAACAAGTTTCACACCGAACCTTTGAATGGACTACTGAATTTCGACGACAAGTTTGTTTTCGTGGTGATGGATGGTAAAGGGACACTTTTCGGAACATTGAGCTATAACACAAGGCAGGTGATTCATAAGTATTGTGTTTGACCTCCCAAAGAATCATGGAAGAGGAGGGCAATCAGCTCTGCGTTTTGCTCGTCTTCGAACAGAGAAGCGACACAACCATTTGAGGAAAACAGCAGAGCTTGCAACACACTTATTTATCAATCCTGCAACCAACCAGCCTAATGTAGCAGGATTGGTTCTTGCAGGATTAGCCAACTTGAAAACAGAATTCAGTCAGTCCGATATGTTTGATCCTCGTCTTCAGGCTAGGATACTTGATGTGGTAAATGTTTCTGAAGGAGGTGAAAAGGGATTCAACAAGGCTATAGAGCTCTCCTCTGACATCGTTTCGAACGGGAAGTTTATCGAAGAGAGGCGCTTGATGTGTGAATATTTCGATGAGATGAGAAGGGATGTTTTGAAATGTGTATTTGGTGTTGATGACACAGTGAAAGCTCTTGAGATGGGAGCTCTGAAGATTCTGATTGTGTGGGAGAATCTGGATGTTAAGAGGTATGCACTGAAAAATAGCACCAATGGTGAAATATTCATAAAATACTTGAGCAATAAGCAATGATCAGAACAACAACTACTTCCCTGATGAATCAGAGATTCAAGAGGAGATATCATTATTGGAGTGGTTTTCCAACGAGTATAAAAGTTTTGGATGCACACTTGAATTTGTTACCAACAAAGCAGAGGAAGGGTCCAGATTCTGCCATGGATTTGGTAGTATCGGAGGCATTCTTCGTTACCCTTTCAACATGAGAACATTGAATGATCATGATCATGATTCGGTGCAGGAGGGTGAGGGACCGATCAGGCCTATTGCACCAGTCCAAGGAGTTGCACTATCAGCTGCTGATCCAATTGGCTGTTGCTGCTTAAAAAATTTCTGAGGCTTAAATATTTTTTTTTTCTCATATCTGTTTTTTGTTTTTAGTTATTAGAGCATGCAAGCTTGTTCATCGTCATCTCTCATGTGGGTCATCAAATTAACTGAGTGAACAAATCATGAGCATTCTGGACCAAATTAATTGGGAAGCTTATTTGATGGCTGTGGTCATGAGAGAAGTGCTACTATTGCATTTAGTTCTTATATGCTTGGTCGTGAAGTTTATTTTCATATATTGTTAAAGACTTAAAAAGTTATGATGAAGCTTAGTTTTCAGTATTTATGTTTGTGTTTATGTTGGTGGGATAGTACTTCATGTTTCTTTTCGTTATCGGCCCAACTAAGATAACCAGAAACTACTCTCTCTTTCATAAGACTTGGACATTCTATACTCAACTTGAAGCTCAGCATCTCATTCTTACTCTTTGAACACCAAAATGTCTTGAACAACCTTAACCTCAAACCCAACTATGAATTTCACATTTGCCACGTAGGTTGCTCTTCCTTCTCCAACTTTGGTCACTGTCTTATGAAATTCTTGGTACCTTTTTTGATTTGGGGTTTAAGCGTCTAGAATTGAAGAATGCTATAAAAGAAGGGTAATTAAGATCTAAAGATGGGGTGGAGCAGTTGAAGGAATCAGACCTGGTGATAAGTTTAATAATTAAACTGCAAGCTTGCATTTGGATTCAAATTGCCATTGATGGGATTCAAAAAAGTAGCTGGAAATTTGGTTTTCATGAAAAGTTCCAACTCGGTGTTATTTGTAATGAAAACACCTCCAGCAACTTGTAAAATATGGAGAGTAGCAATTTGTAAACTCAAGGAATTACCATCTTTCTCTTCACCGACCACAAATTTTTTTTATGTTAACAAAATTAATGTAAACCAAATGACAAGGATAAGACATCCACGGCGTCCTTTATTGCACGGTCCATTGCTTCAAGTATATCAGCGGTGTAGAAAGCACTATCGATCATTCCATAAGGCCTTGTAGATGACCACACGTGCCTTTGGAGCTACACCTCTAGCTGTTCCTGAGCCATACCCAAAATAAGCTTCTTGTTGCACAATGAGGAGTTGAATTGTGTACACTTTCCTTTCCATCTTGATAGTATCTCAGACATTCCGTTATGGTTGAAGCTTTCGCTTTCCGGCCAAATCCCAGTGTCCACAAACCCAATAATCACAGCTTTGCAGAAATTTGAAACTAGGCCATGTACTGAAGTTGGAGTTGAGGCCAAGAAGCTGTCATGTGGGTTGTAGCAGCTTTTACCAGCAAGTCCTTGACTGAATAAATATAGCCTGGTGAGGCTTTTAAGGCCTCAAGTTCATCAGGCAACAGATTTGCACTGAAACCATTTAGAACATAACTATACATGAGCTTGGAAGAGGGTGAAGATGGGGTTCTGGGACTGGCTGAAGTGGCAAGTCTAGGATTATCAAACAGAGAAGATAGAGTAGCCAAGTATCAGGAATGGTGATCAGTGAAAGCTTTGGGCATGGCCACTAAATCCATATGCATTATGCAATTTTCGGACTGATCAGCTAAGAATACCATGTGTGGAGATAAGGAGAAACAAAAGCCAAAAACACAAAGGAAGAAGATGAGTAGCCATGAATAAAGAAAAGGTTAACAAGGAGAAAAGAGTGCAAAGTGGTCAATGTGGAGATTTTCAAGTTCCTTCTGTTAGGTACCATATAATCTGTTATTAAAATATAATAATATTATATAACAGTAGTATGTTATTAAAATATAATAATAATATTCTAAAAGTAATCTAATCAATCAATCTAAACTGGCCTTTTAGCTATACATAAAAGTTTTATGTATAAAATTTGATCAAATTTAGGACAAATTACCAGGTTGCCACTTCCTAGTCAAGAATCTTACGTAGATCTACAACTTATATTGGTAAAGTTGCCTTTTAAGTATGTTGAAGTATGGTATTTTTGCAACAAAAATAAAAAGACAACACAACCGGGTTTGAGCTCCAAACTAACTAAACCCGGTTGCATGCCTCGTTGGTTATGATTTGCTTAGTTTGATTCCAAGTTGTTTTTTTTTTTTTTTTTTCATGTTTTTGTTCAGTTATACCTTGCTTATTTAAGTGTCAAAGCAGTTGCCAAATGCCTAAATTAAATCAAGCTGAAGTTGGAGGCTACAAAACAGAAGTGAAATTGGTCAAAATGACAAACTAATTAAGCTGCTGGAAATATAGCACGGTTTTGTGCTATTTTATATGCTCTTTTCTTGGTTTTGGGAGACATCAAAGTATACCTATTTAGGTACTGTTTCAGCAATAATCAGGCCAAATTAATCAAGCTTATCGAAGGAACAAGGCTAAACTGGTCACATGTCAAGCAAAGCTGCTGGGAAAACAGCAGCTACAGTGGTCTCGGTTTTGGAGTTGTTTTTTACAATTTTGTTACAGCCTTACAGGTAAAGTATGAGATTTCACACATCAAAAGAAAGGGAATTTCAGTACTGAAACTCTTTTTATTTAGAGTTTCAATGAAATGTTTGAAAAATATTATTCGTCATAGATTAAATGTTATTCATTATAAATAATATTACTCGTTAAAAACAATATTGCTCATTATAGATAATGTTACTCATTATTAGATAATATTATTCGTTATGGATAATATTGCTCATTATATATCAAATGTTATACATTATGAATTAAATATTACTCGTATAACAAAATTTTTCATTATGAAAAATTATTACTTGTCACAGATAAATGTTACTTATAATAGACAAAATATTACTTAAAAAAATTATTAGCCATGAAATCTTTTAGAGTTTCACTATAGTTTAACTCCAAAAGAAGACATGTTTAAGGAACTTGTGACAAAAAATCATGGCAAGAAACCTCTGGGAAGGCAGGCTGCAACCACTGGAGACGTAGATTAAAAATCTCCACTATCTCAGAAATGTAGATTAAAACACAAGCTGACCGGTCTACAAGGCAGCTCATGCTCATTGTGTAATATTATGTAATTATTTTGTATAAGTAGTTAAACAAATGAATGAAATGCTTTGGCTGATCATTGCACACAAAATTGCTTTATATTTTCTCNCAGATAAATGTTACTTATAATAGACAAAATATTACTTAAAAAAAATTATTAGTCATGAAATCTTTTAGAGCTTCACTATAGTTTAACTCCAAAAGAAGACACGTTTAAGGAACTTGTGACAAAAAATCACAGCAAGAAACCTCTGGGAAGGCAGGCTGCAACCACTGGAGAAGTAGATTAAAAATCTCCACTATCTCAGAAATGTAGATTCAAACACAAGCTGACCGGTCTACAAGGCAGCTCATGCTCATTGTGTAATATTATGTAATTATTTTGTATAAGTAGTTAAACAAATGAATGAAATGCTTTGGCTGATCAGTGCACACAAAATTGCTTTATATTTTCTCTCTTCCATTCATTCAAAACCGAGAGCAAGAGAAGTACAAAAACACAAAGCAAAACTTCATATCTTCTTGATCTTGTCTCGGCCAAACAAGCCGAATGTCCTTCTTTGAGCTCTATTCGGCCAACATAAAAACACAACAATACTTTTCCTCTCCTTCTAGAAAACCATAAACTAAACTCTTTTAAGTCCGAACACATAACAAATCGAGCCAAGACCATCAAGTGGAGAATCAAAGAGAAACTAACACTTCACTTTTAAAAACACACGGCCATAACCTCATTTTCCCAACAAGCTATACATTAAAGATGGTAGGAATTTATCAAACTAACGACAAATCATCTGGTTACCAATTTCTAGCCAAGAATCTTAAGTAGATCTACAACTTATATTCGTATCTTTTGTAGCTTCTACTAGTACAATTTTTTTGCCCAACAAACCATAACAAAATAAAAAATAATAATAATAGTAACAAGAAAAGCAAAAGCTTCTAAAGAAGTATGTCTTCTTTGTTAAGGAAAAGCTATTTTGCTTTAGATTTCATTACACCATCTAAACTCGTCAATTTCCACAAATCCCCAAATAAGAAATTCATATCTGCATAATTAGGTAAATGGAGGTAGCGTGCATAAAGGTAGGCAGCAAGTGGAAATATGAACTTCCCATTGAAAATGGTAGACATTCATACAACAAGGAGACAGAATAAACATTATAGTTTATGCAACTAAAGGAGGTGGGGCAGCAGAGTTCATCGATGTTGACTTACTTTTAACAGGCGCAGGAGGAGGTCTTGGTAAGATCAATGATCGGAGACTTCGGGAGGGAACTATATCTTTATCACTGATGTCCAGATTTTCAAACCCAAAGCTACTTTGAATTCTTGAACTTATCTTCCCTGAGCCATCCCTAAAGCTGGAAATGTGTAATGAACCCGCGTTCCAACCTTCTAGAAGAAGAGATGACTGCAAATGAGTAATGATGCTAAAGTACGGAACTATTACCTTCAAAAGAGCTTTTAATATATAAGAGCAGAAATTAAAACCTCACTGCATACTTCTGTGACATGTATAGATGTCTTGTGAAGCAGAAGCATTCAAATGTTAAAAAATTTACCAAAACAGATCATCAAAAGAAAATATAACCATTACCAAAAGGAAGTCGAGCAGAAGTAGCCAAAGAAACACTAAGAAGAAGATATACTGCTAGTACTACAACCAACTTAGCAGGAAATACATTCATCTTGACTAGCGGAGAGGAAATAAAAACTGAGAGATTGCTATCAGTTCTTGATAAAAGGAATTTTAGGGCACTAAGTCCCAGATGCCAGATTTAAAGTAAGAGCTAGCTGTTCTATTTAAAGCTGGTAGAGTTTGTTTTTGTTTATGGTTTGGTAGGAAAAAGAATTTTTATATGCTGTTGGCTTTAGAATATCTATTAAAGTTTGACTTTAAGTGCACGCCTAACCTCGGTGCTCGTCACCTCATGGAGACGAAATTTGACTTTGAAATCTGGGAAGAATACCATTACAGTAATATTGAAAGATGATAATTATCAAGGAGGAATCTAGTCATCTTACAGTGATTTCATCAGATAGGGACCGCACTTAGGGGATTCATAGCATTGAGCTGCTTAGCAACTTGATGAACCTATGAATGTGATTCTGCTCCTAAATCATTCCTCTACAAGGCGTTGAACATAACAGTACATTCTTCCATTGAATCATTTTAGTTCACAACAACCTAATTAGTGATCCAGCAATAAATGGTAGATTATTATTTCTTACGCAGAAAAAAGCAGTGAGTACCTGCATGCATGAAATACAAAAGAAAAATTAGAAAGCCTAAAAATTAGAGTAATAAATCAAAAGTCAAATGTTTTATAGCAATTTGGATATACAGCTGGCTCTTGCCACTTATTTGAAGCCAACCAATCCTACAAGTTGCACAATAAAAAAGTAAAAACCCATTGGGAAAAAAAAAAGGCTCCACTATGAATTTACAAATCAGTGGGCATAAATTAATGTATTTAAACCTTGTGCAGAGGTGACTGCCTATGCCAGACCAAAATTGTGCAAATACTTCATTGTTTATCACAAGTTGTATGCATCCAATGTTCCTTTTTCGATATCCTTTCAAAGTTCTTGGGACTTACACCTCAACTTGGATAGACTCTCTGCTGTAATGCAATTGCCATAACTGTGAACCCATAAAAAAATTGCAACTAGAAATATGACCTTGTAGTTTGAGAAATTTTTCCACACCATAGAAATGGCTTCTCAACTTCAATGATAGCGTTATCACGGGCCCAATAGCAGTGAACTTTCTTAAATCAAGTTAAATCATCGGGGGGCATCACAAAATAATCCCAGCCCAAACACTAATCAATAATCTGTTCAAATGAACAGCAAACCATCTAATCAAGCACCTCATAAAAAGGACTTTACACCTACGTTTACAACAATAACGAAAAAAGTAGTAGTCAAAGGCAAGTTTTTTAATTACTTTAAGTTTATGATCAATCCTTAAACTAACCAAATCATTTTTTCTTCTATTGAAAAAATAACGTGCCTATTTTGTTTGCAGATATATCAAATTGAATCACGTGAGTAATAATTTTGGTGAAATTAATACCACTAGGAATAAACAAAGAAAATTCTGACAATAAAGTACTAACAAGTGTTAGTTTTTCTAACAAATACAGAGCAAATACATCCATCAATACTCTCTGCCCAATGAATTCTTCATCAAAAATCAGAAATCCAATCAAGGAAGCAAAACATACCATACTAACTGCTATGTGGCATCCACATATCAACATAACCCATCAAAGAACCAGGGAGAGCCTTCTTCCATGCATCAAGATCCGGCAAAGCCCCTGTAAGAGCAACGGAGCTATCTTCCTTCCTGTTCCCAAGGCTCAAAACGAAAAGTTTGTAGTGGAAAACTCGCTGCATTGCCTTCAAAGTGTCTTCCATAACTACCTTCCCATCTCTATGCGAATCCTCTGCCTCTACACAACTACCTCCTACATTCACCATTATTCTCCCGCCTTTTCTCAAACACTTGCTGAGCTTCTCCCAAGTTTTTGGATCCTGAAGCTCAGGAACCAAACTACCATTACAAAACAAATCAACCAAAATCCCTGAGAACCCTCCTCTTACATTAGCCATTAATGCATCGCCAATATAAACAAAAAGCCGATTTGGGTATTGTTTCTCAAGCTTCGAAAGGCCAAAATACTCTCTCCCAACAGCAATCACAGATGGGTCAAGCTCCCACCCATGAACCACCACCTGGGGATACAGTTCAAGAATCAAACGCGCCGCCGAACCCGCACCGAACCCGAGAATCCCGACGGGTCCAGGAGGCAAAATCGGCGGCAAAGTCGCGAAGACGTCGAAGTAAGTGTCCGTAAAAGGCTTTAAGAGAAAAGAAATGCTGTGGATATTTCCAGGTCGATCAAGGAGTAGAAGCCTTGAACCCGCAAATGGGTGGTCAGCTTTCCGGGAGACCTCGAGAACCCGAATGTAGTTGTGCCTGGACTTGAACTTGACGAGGAGCTTTACGTCCTCGACGGGAATGCCGTCCTCTTGGGTCTTGCTCTGAGGGTTGGAGGAATGGTGGGTCTGTTGGGATTTCGGTGTTAATGTTATTATCGAACGGAAATAAATTGGTCTCGAAGAAATATTCCGAGAGAAAACCAGTTTCCGAGAGGTGGTCCTCCTGAGAGAAGAAGATGAATTTTGAAACGGGTAGGGAATCAACGTTCGAATTTGGTAGCAGGAAGCTAGTAAGAGTGGCATCGCTTTTGCTTTCTCTCCTCAAATCGGTAATCGCAACACCAAAATAGGGATGGAAAATTATAAATCTTTGGAAGCTGATAATGACCAAATTTGATTTTTTTACTAAAATTAGCAACAACAACAAAAATTATTAAGTGGTAAAATTGTTATAAGACCATTATAATACTGGAGCTCTTGACAACATGTAGTGTTATATCACAGATTTGTGTCGTTTAATGGGTCGTTTCAGAATTCATCAGGTCTAGATGTATGAGAAGCTTTTTTACTGAAAATGCTTTTTCAATAAAAGGGTCACTAGCAATGTTTTGATTAAGAAACGAGTAAAAAAAAATACAACATATTTTACAAGGTACTAGTCGTTTGCAAAGTAACGCAAAAGAAATGGAACCACTTGAATCAATCTTTTTTTCTGCAGATTACAAGTATGATGGCTACGTATTTAAGGAATGTAACTTTTTCTTTCCATGAGTTTTCAACATTCTATAAAACGAGCAGGGCAGTGATGGCTGCTTTCAGTGCATGCCGCCCTTCTAGAAAAATCTTTGGCTTGATCAAGATCTCGTCATGATGAAGATACTGAAACTGTTATATGACAGCATTCAATCTGTCAAGATGTTCGATAATCTTCTGGTTTATCTTCTTCCATCTCATCTTTAACATCCCTATATCAACAATCAACAAATGGAATATCAAATGAGAGCTAACAAGCAAAAACCCTTTTCATAAATCATTATCAGAAAGTTATAGAACTGGCAAAGACACTTGACAATGTTCAATGTCACATCTAATAAATTGAACTCATTCGGGCATGAGTTAATATCTGGCAAAAAAAACATTTTCTACTAATGAAACATAAAAATCCTTACCTCATCTCAGTGTTAGTGACTGACTGGACAACAGTACTTGAGCTTCTGTTCCGAGGTTTCAAATCTTCGTCTTCATCAGGATCAGAATCATAATTCTCTCCATTCCAAATGCGACGCTTTGGTCTTCGATCAAGATCCTCTTCTTCCTACAAACACCACATCTTAAACTTAGTGAGGTGAATAAAAATGATGATGAAATAAATATTTTAGCAAATAGCCAAATTGATGCCAGTGGCCACTGGCCACCAACCTCTTCAGGAACTTTGGTAGTTGATGGTGTTGTCTGAAAAGGCACACTGGGTGCATGTGGTAGTCTAGCAAGCTGCTCCAAAAGGGTAGTCCTGGGAAAAATTAAATAAATTAATCAATGCCTATATGTAAGAAATTTCTGCCAGTATAAGGAATAACAACGCATAAAATCATGAAACATTTAAAAGAATTAAGGACAAGCAATAGGAGAGAGAAGAAAGCAGTGACAAGAGAAAAGAAACTCCAAATCAAAATCTACTATAGAATAAAGAAACAGAGGACGTTCATCCAGAAAGTCTATAAATAGGGAATCAAGCGAAAATTAGTGATTTGAAACCCAACATTTAATGAGTTGCAAAAAAAGGCTTCAAATATATACATAGGGAAAGTAAGCTTTCAACATACAGTTAGGGAAAAGAAAACTTGAAGGGTAGCTTACATCTTCCACAAGTACAGAAACCAACAGATATTGATAGGGATCAAAATTTACATGTTAGCAAATTCGTAAAAGCCAAGAATTAAACAACAATTTTGCAACCGATAAAAACAATCTGGAAAAGACAAAATATAAAATAAAGTACAGGCTCTAGATATCAAAATAACATGATATATACTAGGAATCCAACATGGAACCAAGTATGAAACACATCCATCGCACACTCTAATTTATATTCATCATAGGGCATGAAGGTTCAGTCAAAACATTGCCTGTCATGAATTAATAAGCTTACAAATCCAGATACCTAGAATTACCCACTGCATAAAATGAAACCCAGCACATTGTAATTATTGACAAAGTCAACTATTTTTAACAGCAAAAGGCTCAAATTGTGAAACTTGAGCTTGTCTTGCCTTATGTCATCATGATTCAGCCAATACATAGTCATCCCAAATTTTATGTTATCCATATAGCAGAACTACAAAAATGGCACCAGTTGTGGAACAAGATTATGTAACTAAATGTCACCTTATTTTCTCCATATCTTTGTGAGAGTTTAGATTCTCCATGCTGCAAGGCTCTATATGCAGAGAATAATCTGGGCCAAAATATTCATAATATTCATTGTATGGCAATTTATTATCCGGTTCGACCCCAACTGCAACTGCTGTCTGTACATGGTAGAAGATGCAACTCATTAGGAATCAAGCCACAAATAAAAGTTGCGGCTAAAGGAAATAGAAGCTGTTAAGCAGATTCCCAAAGGGGAGGAGACACAGAATTGAGAGAAGAACCTCATAGCACCAGCAGCGAGCAACATTCCTTATTGTATATCCTCCCCCACCCAAGACCATCAAAGGGACATTAAAGGATCTTAGGAAACGAAGGCAATCAGCATGGCCTTTGACAGACAAGTTAAAGCAGCCTAAGCGATCACCAGATAATGAATCTGCTCCACATTGAAGAACAACTGCGTCTGGCTGATACACCTCCATGACTTTTTGGATGATGGGCCGAAACAGACCACGGAAACTCTCATCATCCAGTCCATCATTAAGTGGGACATTCAAGGCATAATTCTTACCAGACTCAGCCCCAGTGTCCTTAATGTGTCCAGTACCTGGAAAGAAATCCCCGAATTTATGGAAAGACACGGTCATCACTCTGTCAGTGGTGTAAAATGCCTCTTCAACTCCATCTCCATGGTGGACATCAATATCCACATACAGTACACGCTGTACAAGCACAGTAAATGGATCAGATAAATAATTTTTTGAACAAATATGATTTGAAGATTTACACACAGCAGATTGTATCTAGAAAACAAAAGTAAAAGCACAAGGGTTGACTTCATAAACAATGTCTTTATCAACCAATGCCTGATATGATGACATAGCAGAGATAATATTGAGATTCTGTATTCCCAATATAAAAAACAAGAAAAACAGACGTGTGGGAGTGAGAGAGAGAGAGAGAGAGAGAGCACATTAGAATAAAGAAA
Source organism: Ochetophila trinervis (assembly GCA_003254975.1). Lineage (NCBI taxonomy): Eukaryota > Viridiplantae > Streptophyta > Magnoliopsida > Rosales > Rhamnaceae > Ochetophila > Ochetophila trinervis. The sequence continues at coordinate 64,027 of QANX01007940.1, forward strand.
GCATTATATTTGGAAAGCTGTTATAACTAAAGATAAGGTTCTATGATCTACATAGTATATGTTTCATTTCAAATATTTCCATGCAAAAAATCTGATTGCAGTTTTCAAAACATTATTGCACATCAATTAGTTCTGTTACCTGCTTATTTTGTAGTATTCTGTTAACTTCATAATTTGTCATATTTTTTTGTAAAACTATGCTACAGGAACAATCTCAGCCACAATGTGACCTCTGATTGCTATGATTGCTACATGTCAACAAATTAATGAAAGATGTTGCAGTTTTACAATGGCTATCAGCTTCAATTGTCATAAACCCCACAACTCTGATCAATTAGAAGGACAGTGTAACATTAGTAGGAAATACACTGACCAACTGTGCACCGAATGTAATGTCCAAGCCCTCTCCTAAAACAATAAGCCAATTTGGTGTTTGAAAATTACTAGGGAAAAGGAAAAAGTTATAAAATATTTTTGGATCCGCTACTTGATTAAGAGAAAAATATGGATGGAAAAAAAAAATACATAGCCTAAAAATTAGAATATAAAATCCTACATTTTAGAAATTTTTAATTTTCTTTGAAATAGAAGATTTAGAAATTTTAATTTCTTTATAATAGATTACCAGAGCTTGATGGAAATGTTCTAAATATCAAATCAATTATGAACTACAGAAACTTTAGTCTACTAGTCCAATTAGACTAGCAGAGCAATACGAAGAATGATGAAATGATAGTACAAAAGGAAAGATTCTCTTCAAAAGAAACTTCAAAACCATGACAATTATAAATAAAACAAAAACCAAACCATTTTTTTTTAATTTTTTTTTTACGAAACTAACACTAAATTTGAAGACCCTTAAATCCAATAACATCCAGAATACACAAGAATTGCTTTGTTTATTGCATTATCAAATGTCCATACAAAGTTCAACCCAGCAATTTCAAGCGCATCAACACCACGACAAAGAACATAACATCCTCAACATATGGAAACATAGTAATCAAATATACGGCAATCATACTAAACCCAGTAATCAAATATTCAAATAACCCCAAATTAGCAAATACCAAAAAAATAAGAAAAATGATGAAACAAGAAAATGGGAGAAAAAGAGGTTTACCCTGTGAACCTTGAGCAGTTCGAGAATGCCAAGAACAATATCGTTGACATAACAGAAACCAGAGGCCTCAGACTTCTTAGCATGGTGCAACCCACCAGCCCAATTAAGGGCAATATCGGCATCGCCGCGATTGAGCTTGACAGCGGCACCAATGGAGCCGCCAGCGGAGGCCTGACAGAACCCAAAGAGACCATGAAAGACCGGGCAGTCCTCGCCGACATTGAAGCGCTTGAGTTGGCGAGAGAAGACGACCTCGCCGAGGGTCTCAGGGCTAACAGAGGAGAGAAAATCGACGTAGTCCTCAGAGTGGAATCGGCGAATGTCCAAAGGGGCGGCGGGGAAAGGGCGGTTGATCTCCATCCGACGGTGGAGACCGTAGTGGACGATGAGATTGTGGGCCATGCGGATTCGGTGGGGTTTCATCGGGTGGCCTTGGCCGTAGTAGTAGTCGCCGATCGTGGGTTCGTAGAAGTAGCTCACTCTCCGTTTCTTCGCGTCGGGACCTGAAGGCAACGATGCCCCTTCAAATGACTCCTCCATACCTCAGAAACCCACTTCGCGCTCTTTCTCTCTCTCTGCAAAAGCACAGAGACACGCAGTTTATACTTCTCCAATGGCAATCAAAAATGAAATACGGCAGTCCGTGCGACACTGAGCGGGTTCTACCTGGGCCTCGTTTGTTTGGGATTTCATTTTAAGGCTGCGATCAGGACTCTTTGGGCCCGTACTGTAGTGATGTTTTTTAATTAGATTGGAAATAAATATAAAATAGTTTAATTTAATCTAGTTTAGTCTGATGCAACCAAAAAAAAATTTAAAAATCAAATTATTTAAGGTTAATTTCATTTATAATATTTCATTTCAAATTTAGCTTTTTAATTTTATAACGATACAGCAGCAACTTTATTATTAATTAAATTCTATTAAAATTTCAAAATTATTTTCTTGTCAGTTTTACGACATCTCCATTCCTGAGCTGCCTTTTGTTCATCATTCAGAGCTTGACTTTGGTTCAATTGTGAAGCTTTTGCAATGATCTTCACATTGGTACCAATTTAGAGACCCAAACAAAAAGTAGTCAACAGAAAGCTCAAAGTTTGGAAAAAATCATGGTGGTGGACTCAAACTTTTATTCGATAGCCACCAAATGCGCACATTTCTCCGACGATCTTTTTCTCAAAACTTTGAGTTCTGACTATTCATCGTTGAGCCTTACACACCGGCAACAGTACTTGTAAAATACATTACTTTTGGCAAGCTTATAAATGGTGTTTCGCTGTGGATCAACAACTTTTCGAGGACTTACTCATATTGATCTAGTTATTTACTGTGAATTTGAATTTCGAAACGCGTTATTTCACAAAGGTTCTAACTCGATGTATACTCCAAAATTTATCCATTAAAGTTTCACCACCGATACTAAAGTTTCATAGAGCTACGATCAAAGTTTTTCTATTGATCTCACCGTTTCAATGTCTTCTTTCACTATATTTTCTTCTCATATTCTTGGATCAAAACTTAGACTCTACAGAAGAAGAAAAAAAAAAAAATTGATGTAGAACTCTTGTTTGAGAGAGTATCCCAAGATACCAAAATAAAAATCTCACATTGAACCATAAATGTAAAATTATCAAAAAATAACTTTTTTTTTCTTTTTTAAAGCTTTGGAAGATAGGACAAATGGCCAAAAAATAGAATGACATGATTGGTTTGTGGAATAGATGCGAGAATAGAATAGGATTAATATTTTCTATATTTCCTAGATTTTTAAACTTATGAATAGTTTTTTTTTTTTTTTGTGTGAAATTAAACTTAAGAATAGTTATTCTATAGGAAAAAATATGTTTCCATTTAAAAGAATAGTTATTCCTTACAAAATTTCAAAACTGTTATTCCTACATTCAAACATAGAGATAAACTTTAAAAGTATCTTTTTCGAATTTTAAATTTTTTAATTTAGATTATTATATTGTAAAAAAATACATAAAATTAATATAAAATTAATCTTTTTAATAATTTTTTCTAAATTTGAAAATTTTTGAAAATAAAAATGTATATTAAACTTTATTCTAATTCAATATTATTACCAAACGCATAAGTAGGAATGACTATTTTTTTTCCTTTTTGTCCCATAAGTAGATATTCCTATTTTATTAGGTATTTCTCTATGCTAAATGTACCTTAAAAGTTTTTTTTTTAGATATGCCCAGCGCTGGAGACACGTGGAGACATATGCCCACATTTTTTAACACTTATTGTTCTTAATCACTATTCATTGACCGGTGAGTAACCAATCATTCTTTCAATTAAATTTTCATTTCTACTTTTATTTAAAAAAAATGTTAAATGTATTTTATTGTTTTCTAAAAATGATTTTGTTCAGAAAACATTTATTACATTTAATTTGAATCCTTAATACTTTTACATTTGTAAAGAGTTACACTTTAATTTAATTTGATTAAATCTAACAGAATCTTGTATGCATTTTAATACATTTTAAATCTTATTATTTTACTAATTATTTAAAATATTAAAAAAAATTGTTATATTTTTATCATCTAAAAACTTTATTTCATCATAAATTGCTAAAAATAATTCCTAATCATGAAATTTATTTTTTTCATCCTAAGATATTTTTTTTTATTTTTTTCATCTAAATGTTTTTTTCATAATTTCTGATCATGAAATGTTTTTTTTTATCTTAACATTTTTTTTCCATCTAAAAGTTTTTTTCATTCTAAATTTTTTCACTAAGATAATTTTGTAGGATAGCAAAAAATTTTCATGATAAAAAATATATAGGATGAAGCAATTTTTTATGATAAAATAAAATTTTAGCAATTTAGGATATATGAAATTAGATGAAAAATAACTTAAAAGAAAAAATATTATTAAAAAATTATGATGAAAAATATATAGGATGAAATAAATTCTTATGATAAAATGAATTTTAGCAATATGAGATAAAAAAAAAATTTAATGATACATATAGGATGAGAAAATATTTTGAGAAAAAATATATAAGGTAAAATAAATTTTAATGATAAATACTTTTTTTAGCAATTTAGGATATAAATTGATGGAAATTAATTTTTAGAAGATAAAAAAGTTTTAAATGAAAATAAAAAGGGTACAAAAATTTTCACAAAGTATATAGGACAAAAAATTTGGTGATAAAAACTATTGTTTTAGATAAAAAAAAATTAGATAAAAAAAAGTTCAGTTGAGTTTTTTTTTAAGATTTCAAATAACAGATAAAAAAAAATGAAAAAATATATTATTTAGATTTAATTCTAGTGTAATTTTTTACAAATTTAATTATATTAAACATTCAAATGCTAAAGTGCTTTTAATTAAAAAAAATTAAAAAATAAATACCACCGACGCTATTGTAGTACAGAGAGGAAATACTTTTTTCTTCTTTCTTTCTTTCCATTTCTCTTTTTTCCTATTTCTTTTTTCTTTTCTTTTTAATCTCTCGGCAAGCTCTCCTTTTTTTTTTTTTCTTTTTTTTTTTTTACTCTTTTTGTTTTCTCTCTCACTCAAACTCATTATTCCCCTTTGTCTGCTCAGTGCTCACCCACCCCCGTGGTCTTTCCAAAAGAAAATTTTGAAATTCCTCTAGCCTCTTGGTCTCCCCCAAGTTCCCCCAAAAAAGGAGAAAAGTTAAAAAATTATTCTGCTCAATTACCACTTCTGTAATTAGACCTTTGAGTCTCAAAAAGCTTAATGAACTAAGATATTGTTCCCTTTTGTCGTTTGAGGCTGTTGAGCTAATATGTTAGGATCTATGTGAAAGTGTTCATAGTCTATATCAATTTCATCCGGTTGATATTCCTTCTCTATTCGAGTTATTTTCTAACTCGAGACAAAATACATGTCCTCCATTTATGGTATCACCTCCAAGACTCAAATGTACTTTGACCTTTTTTTTTGTTTCTTTCCTTGGCTTTTTTTTAGTTTTACTTAAACTCATTTATCTCAATCAAATAATGGTGAAAGATGATGAGGATGAAAATGATTTGGACGAGAATGATCTGAAGCTGGAATAAAGAGAATATGAGAGAGAACTCAACTTCTGATAAATGGGCATGATCATTGTTTTATGATAAAGATACATTTGCAATGACATGATAGATGAACAGTCAATATAAACAAAACTATAAATTTTTAAAAATGTAGGCCTATGTCTTCACTGCTGAGTGAGCATCCAAACAGATGGCCGAAAGTATAATTCAGATAGTGGGTTGGGCTCAGGCCCTACAGAGTCTACTCACATTAGTCCACCCAATCCAAGTCCCCCTGCAATTTTGAGCCTGTCATTGATTAAGCAAATTTTAACCCTTTTAAGTGAAATGAAGGAAGACAATAAGTCTTCTAACAGAGTCGAGTGCTTCTAGTCCCCGACCTTCTAGTTCTGTGGTAAGTGGATGAGTTACATCCTCAATATCACAAATTCGAAAAAAAGTGGACACAACCAAAAAAAAAAAAAAAGAGTCGAGTGCTTCTATGTGGTCCTAAATAAAGGGCCAAAAAAACAAAAACAAAAAGATGGTTTAAGCCTATATATGGATATGGATTGGACATGTGGTTTCTCTATAAATATATTGTCTTGGCCCAACTTCTACCAATAAAATGATCAACCAGTTTTGTTGCACAAACTAGAGAAATCAGATTCCTTTGAGATAAGTAACCAAAAAAATGATTCTTCGATATGATTCAGATGCCAATGACAGAACAGACGAGATGACAATTACAACTAGTAGTTAACCTCTCTATAACCTGCTTCAACCAAATCTGGAACTAAAAGTTATCCCACCAATTTAACAAATGTCCAAAAAAAAAAAAAAACGTAGACTACTAGTAGATTCTAGTTTATTAGCAAGTGCCAGGGGATGAAGATGAATGATATTATTACCAAAGACTTGCCCTTTTTCTAATAAGTTCTTGAACTTTGAAGCTAGATTTGGTGCATACATAATAAAGAAAAAGTAAATATAAAAAAACATGATGTTGTACTTTTTATTAATTTAAGATTTTAAAAAAGTGGTCATTCAATACATAAATGGTTCATATAATTTATCTTTATATCTAATGTTTGTAGATGTAAAACTGCCACGCTTTTTCTTTTTCTTCCACTGTTTCTTTTGCTTTTTTAACCCTTTTTCTTTTTGCCTTTAAATATTTAAAGATTAATAAAGTTTCAAGCAAAATTTGGGTTAAATGTCAATGTCATGTAAGGGCGGACAGGGTTCAATTTGGTCAATTTTTTAACATTTTTTTTTTATAAAATTAAAAAAATAATTTAGTTCGGAAGACAAAGTGAACCGAAATAAAAATTATACATAATTAAAAATTAACTGAACCAAACAAAATCAGTCGACTTGGAATATATTTGGGCATTTCTAATATAGTAAAAATCCATATGAGAAGAAATAAAAAAACATATATTCAGGCACTTGTAATATATTAAGATTATGATTTAACAATTATCAAATCATAAAAATAGCCATATTCTCAATTTTTTTTAAATATTAAATTGAAAATATTTAAAAAATATGATATAGCATAATTTGAATAGAATTTGATAATCGGCCCGCTATAATTTTTTTAGCATAAAACTGTTAACTGTACCGATATTTTTTTGTTAGCTATATTAAAAACTAAATCAACTATTAACTACATGTAAAATCAAACTGAACCGACCAAAAAATATTGGTTCGGTCAAATTTTTTAACCCGGTTTAATTTTTGCCCACTCCTTACGCCGTGTATAGAAAACAAATGCAAGTCATGAAAAGAAACAGAGCTACATGGCATAACCAGGTGAAAAGCCTCTTTTATATCATATGAGAGACCAAAATGATGATCTATTGAACAGTTTCTTGAACATGAATAAAAATACACATTTAAATTTAGTTCATATTTTGCATTAAAACTTATACTTAGCTATTCAAAGAAAATTATGAAGCATAAATAAACATGATATATAATTCTTACAGAAAAAGGAAGCCAACCAAGTTTTGAATGCTATATTAGTATACTATTTTTGGGCTATTACATTTGCATATAAAATTAACCAAACACATTATTATTATTATTATTATTATTATTATTATTATTATTATTATTGTTATTATTATTATTATTATTATTATTGCTGTCAGAAACACACAAAGAACTATTATATATTACTTAGGCTTTCAGTAATGCATTACATTATATATATTTGAATAAAATCATGATTAGTTTTTAATTAATTGCCAAGCAAATTAATTAGAGGATCAGAAAAGTCAGCGGAAGGCTCACACGTCTAAATCTTGCGTTTTAATCTTTTGGCCCGTTGGGTCTCCCAATCCTTTTGAAAATATAAACTCATATACAAAGTTTTCACTAAAATACAAAAAAGTTTTTTGCCCGTTTTTCTTTCTTTTTGTGTGGATGAATTTTTGAAATAGCAGCTCAAGCAGCATGCAATATTTGAACGTAATTTTCAACAAAAGATTTTGTAAAACCTCTTTATAAATATATATATATAAAGAAAAAGAAAAAGAAAAAAAGACCAACATGTGAATGGCAGACCATATCTAAGAACGTCGGCTTTGTAATTGTGAAGGTGTATTCTTTTGCAGACGATAAAATATTCTGATGTTTATTTAGTTTCTTTCATCTTAGAAATGTAATTGGTCACCACTTAAGAATTTTTTGTCCAAAATCCAAATATTTAGTAGTAGATTTCGGTTTGTATAATTTTTAAAATCAACAATACAACTTTACAATAAAGTTTCATAGCCTGCAGTACTAAAGTAAATCTTTTTTTTTTTGTACCCAAATATGTCTCCTTTAAAACCCTTTGAAACATTTTCCAATCCGACGAAAACCCAGCTCATATTACAAACTTTCACCATTGTCGTTATGATCATATTGTTATCATTCACTATTGCCCCAAAAATATCAATGATAATAATAATTTGTGGTGAAATTTTCTTTCCTTTCTTTTTTTTGATTTTCTTAAAAATTTCATCATCATCATATATGTGATGTGAGTAACTATATTATTGGTGTTTTCATCATTAGATGATAAATAGTAGTTGTAATATATATGAACATGTATTGTTTTTTTTTTTATTTGGTGGATTAGCTAGATATTTAGTAATGTGGACCACATTTCATAGACCCAAAGAGTGTTAATTAGCGTTAGTATTGGTGTCAAATCAGGAGGGGTTTTTGGTTATCAATTGAAGACATGGAAATTTTAATCAGGGTTATCTCTTTAGCCTCTTTTGTGATTAGACATATATAGAAAGGGGTTTTCTTCTCTCTTTTTTATTTTTTTTTTGGTAGAAAAGTGGGTTTTCTTCTCAAGGCACTCTAATTGCAACTTTTGACTTGATTGCTAGTGGATTGGGTGCATGGGATGGACTCAAAGGGGGACCAAGGAATCTTCGAACTGTTTACCCTTAATACGCAAGTTGAACTAACCAAGTTAAAAACCCAAATTTCAAGTTAACCAAGACAATTATGTGTGATTAGGTATATCATCACCTATATGGGTTTTTCATGCAATCGATGTTGTTTTTGAATTTTTTTCTTCTATTTTTTTTAAGGCTTTTTTTTTTAGTGGATAGAAAATAATTTAATATAATATCAAAATTTTGACCACGAGTAATATTCTAAGCCTCACACTTGTCTCATATAAAATATTTCATTTATATTTTCAAGATTTAAAGTCATATGTACATATAGATCTTCTTAAAGGAAATTTTAATGATAAAAATGGCATCATATTTTAAGATCACATATTGAATTATGCTATATGAATATTACTCTTACATAAGTACCTGACTAGTTATATATATATATATATAGTTTTCTTTTTTTTTGGACAGATATTACGGTAAATTCTACATTTAAGAGGAGGTGTTTCACCTACATACATTTGGTTGAACCCAAAATCTCAAGGGATACATAATCAGGTGATTAAATATGCAAATATGGTCTATCAAAGAAACCAGTATATACCAATGAATACTTACCAAAAAAAAAAAGTATATACCAATGGAAGAGCACCTAGCTAACACATAGCAATTTTCAATTCACCACTTTTTTTTTTTTTTTTTTAGATGTGCCATTACATCTTACCGGCCAGTAGCATCAAATTCCATATCCTCGATGTGCAAACAAATTAAGTCATGAATATTGTTCCATGATGGACAAGAAATATCCTTTTTTTCCAAATTTGTTTATTTATTTATTTATCTTTTTCAAACCAAGCAAAAGTTTCAGTCCCAGCCAAAGGACCTAATCATTTGGGCGAAGGATGAAGGAAAAGAAATGGGTTTCCAAAGCTTTACTTTCACTATCATTTTGTGATCATCGTCACTTTAAAAGGAAGCTTTATTGTTGGTTGATTGAGACTGCTTTGAAAAGGACAATGCCTTTTATAAGAAAATACCAGTAGTTTCCATACCCTCACACACTACTCTCTAAAACTAGTACTATAATCTCATTTTCTATATATATATACACTATTATGGCGTACACCCTAATAGCTATTGTGGTCCTTCATAGCCACTCATACCTGAATGAATCCATCTTCATGATCATGGTTAATGCATCTGACCCCATTAAAGTCCAAATCAAATAACTCACAAACACAAAAACAAATGGCATTAATTATTCCAATTCACATGCTCTTCTCTAATTTTGTGTTAATTATAAGGTAGTTGATACTGCCAAGACTAAAAATTAATGCCTCAATTAGGAAGAAATTAATTGATCAACCTCTACCAAATGTTTAAATGAAATTTTCCAGCTTTTCCCTAGAGAAATTAAAGGAACCCTAGAGAAATTAAAGGAGTTCTGAGATTAATTAATCAACATTTTTCGTGCGATATATAAAGCAATATTGATTTACAATGGAAATTCATGCTTTCCAAAGTACGTTAATTGACTTTCATTTATTAAAAGATAAGACTAAAACCTAATTTTTAATGACATTAATTCATGATCATAATTAACTAGCTTCACAAAATACAGAAAAATAATTTCAAATCTAAATGATCAGCATTGGACTTGGTGTGCCAAAAGGACCACAAATATTGTGGATAACAAAGAAAGAAGAGTCATCTAAAGGGTCATGGTACGATATTGTATTATTTTAAGCGGTTTTTTCGCTCGTCAGTATTACTTGATAGATATATATCATTCTTTTAGAAATAGTACAATAATATCAAATCGTTTTCAGTCAATAAGGAGCTGTACGTGTGTATCGTTCACTCAAAAAATTCTTATCTACTCATTTATAAATTTTTAATTTTCTTTCGTACCCATATTTATCCTAATTATAAATGCTATTTTTTTTCTTGAAAACATAAAAAATTTAACGTTGTTCACTGTAATATTGATATAGATCTTATTTTGTATAGTTTTTGAAAAGTAAAAAATAGCTTTTAAACTCAAAAACTGATTTTGAATAATTTTTTAAAAATATTTCTGATTTTTAAAAGTCATTTTTATCAAAGTAAGTAAAAATTAATTTTTTCAAAAAACACTTTTAAAAAAACATAATAAAAAACAAAAGCTATATTAAACAAAGTTATAATCTTGCTAGATTGGACAATATTGCCCTTAATTGGTGGTCAGATGTCCAACATAAGTTTGAAAAAATTGCCCATCAAAAAAAATAATATATATATATAGTTCCACTACACTAAATTTATATGCGCATGTCTCCACTTACATATGCATATTACTTATCACAACATAGGTATGAAAGTCCACTATAATAAAATTATATATATAAATACTATTTATTAGGAAGTATTGTTCACTATTTGGTAAATTATAGACTCCTGTATCAGTCTAATACATGTGATTATAAGCACTTAATCATTGTAATAGATAATATTTTTCATTATAGAAAAATTATATATATATATATATGTTCAAAATCCAAACTTAAGAGGGAAACAAATAAGCAAGAATACTATTTTAGCAACTGCTCCAAAACCACATTGTCTTTAGTGCTTGAAAGTTTGGAAGAAAGCTTTGCATGCCATGTTGGCTGTGTTTTATTTTTAATTGTAAGTTTAACTTCCCACAATATATATAGTTAATATTACCTATTTGCCTATCTTTTGTACCTTTATTTTATTTCCAAATTAAGCAATATACCTACGGCTGGTATTATATATAGTTGAAAGCGTACATATATATTAAGACTTTGGTTAAGACATAAATAAAAATTAATAAAAAGTCTCAACCTTTTTTAATACTAAAAAACAATATAAAATGGAAGATGATTATTATAATGTAACATAATTGGGCCTCCTTTTGATTGAGAAGAGAGCATGTGAAAACGAAAAGCTTTTGCTTTTGGTAGCCAAATATAGAGAGAAGGTAGAAAGGACGTGAAGTGGACCACAAAAGAGGTGGATTATGTCGGAGACATCATAGGTGACGTAGCCACGCACACGTGGATTCAGCTCAGCTGCTGGCACATCATCAAAACAGTCTCCATTTACTGTTTTGCTATTGGCTGTGGCTGCTATATAGCAAAAATTAGGTGGATCCGGAATCAGGTATTCCCCTTTCACAATCTGCTCATGGATTCAAAAAATAAAAATAAAAATTATATAACCTTGTAAACAAATTTTTTTATATACTGTAATCATTTAAAATAACTATAGTAAAATGATTGCATTTGAGGGTGTACTACAATTGTATGAATTAATCAAGTCTTCATATCTATAAGTACGAGAGTTGAAATTTGAATTTTGATAGCTCAATTTAGACTCAAGTGCTTATCTCTACTGCTATTGTACGAGAGAGAAAGATATTTTAGCGACAAGGGCTTCCATTGTAGACTCCTATCAGGTTAAAAAAATATATAAATCAGTTCACTCGTTAAATACCTTCTAAGCATATGACTCCGCTACAGATAAGTTTTTTATTTTTTTACCAAAAAAAAATATAGTAAAATGATTAAAATAATATAATTTTTAAATAAAATAATATTATTAATTTTAATTTGTTATTAATTTTATTATTTTATTTATAAATAATATTATTGTACGAATACAATAAATCTATATTTGTGTGTATATATATATATTTATTTTATAGTTTCACAAATATAATTAAATTTTAATCTCAGAGGTTGATGGTATCCAACTTCTACCCTCTTGGTCAAGATCTAAATATCGCATTTTTACCCAAAAAAAAAAAAAAAGAAGATCTAAATATCGCATCTGTTAGTATTTGAGTATTGAATTTGACTATTGTATACGGCCACCTTTCATCTCCCTTATATTTGTATACACATGCATTTTCAGTTTTCAAGGCATTTTTATTAATATACAATAGCAAGTAGATATTGATGGAAAATAAAACAAAACAAAATTGAATTGATATAAATATAAATATAAATATATATATTAATATGAACCATGAAAATTTACATTAATTCGTGTTCAATATATTTTTTGATGAATATTCGTGTTCAATATCTGAGAAAAGGGACAGATCGATATTGATATATATTTATACACACACGTATATGCATAACATGTGTTAGCCGATTTTATGTATTAATGTAATTAAGACTTTCGATAATTTGCTATTATCTTAATTGTTGAATGTGAATAAATTATGATTTTTACTATTTGATAATTTCTTACGATAAAATTTATATACCGTTGTTGGATGTACGTATTGAATACCCAAAATAATCATTTAACAAATAAGCTGGCATACAAAACGTCAGTCTCCTTGTATATACGTACAAGTCTTCTTTTTTGGCGTGCCATTTTCTGGTCGATAGTACAATTTCCCATCAAAATGATAGAATCCTAATTCCTGATGTTGAAAAGATCATGATTCATAATATATATATATATATATATATAGAGAGAGAGAGAGAGAGAGAGAGATGGATGGAACCAATTTTAATTATGACCCACCTCTTAAATCAAAATTAATCATCATCAACTTGGGTTTTAAAAGCATGAAGTTAACTGACCCCCCCATGTGCCTTTAAATCACCATGCCCCCTGAACTTCTAACTCCTACAATTTGTTTCTTTCTTTTTACATATAGCTTAGTGATCAAATAATTCCGTATCTGATAAAAAGGCTTCCTTAATTACAAAATGTATTTCACTAGCTAGCTATTCTCTTTAAAGTTCAAAACAATCTTTTGGCACCCGAACAATGTGCCAAAATCTGTGCTACTTTTCTGAAAATTAGAAAAGTTGGCTTGGTTATAATTACTGTCCAATTTATTAATAGATGCTTAATTCAAATTCTACTTTTGACTTCCATGACTATGAGGAAGTACCATGGGGGCTCCCTTTAATTAAACCACTCTGTAGGCAGCCCCCAGCTATTAATACACTAACAAAACCAAACCCCTATATATATTAGTCTTCAAGTTTATTTCTCTATTATTTTATTTATTTTATTTTTCCTATTAAAGTTACCAATATTCGAATTCGGATCATTGAACAATTTAGGAGGTAAACAAAGGGGAAAAAATTGAAAAGAAAAATCTATGAATTTACCTATCAAAGCTAGTACAAGATTATATATATATATATATATGTTGTACATATAATAATTCACTTTTGAAGATGATATTTTTAAATGACATTGTACTATTTGCATGCTTCATATAATATAATCCACAAACATGCATGTTTATATAAAATAATATGATTAATTTTACTATACCGGATTCTGGTTTTGACAATTTCTAAGTTAAAAGAGATTGCAAAGTAGCTTTAAAAAGAAAATGTTGAGAAAGAGGAAACTGAAGAGGAAAGTCAAAACACACAAAAAAGAAAAAGTTATTTTCCTATTCATTAAAGTTACAAAAAGTGTTTCCCAAGCAAAAAAGTTGATTATAGAAAATTAATCTTATTTCTATAGATAATTTCATTTGCTCTATCAATTAGCCTACTTTAATCAATTAATAATCTTAGCAAGAGAGGGTCCGTAACTGGTTGTTTATTTTTTTATTATTGGATATATTAATTTTTGATTGGGTTTTTATTATAGAATTTAAATAAAATAACATATTAATCAATTAGCATAAATTAATTTAATTGATTTGATTAAGTATTTTAATCATAAAGCCAAAGCGGACGATAAGATGCTTTTTCTTCATGTCCCGACAGGTTATTTTTCACGTGTGATTGAAGATTTTCAATGGTCCAAAAAATAATTTTTAATTAAATATTATTTAATAAATAAATAAAAACCCACCTCAAGCCCCATGCTTAATTTGTTTGTTGTCTTTTGCGTTTCCAATAATTTCCATCCTTAAATTGAATATTCCAAAATATAATATATATATATATATATATATTTATATATAAAACAGTCAATCCAATTAAACGTCTGATGAATTGAAAAACTTATATGCAACAGTGACATGGTGCAATGGTACCATAAAATTGTTCACTTTTATATAGATATCTTGTAAGAAAAAGAATATTTTATGTAACGATTATTGATTTCTAAATTATTACATGTAAACTGAATAATGTATAATCTTGAACAATGTCAAATCAAAACATATGAATTTTTTGTAAGTATTTAATAATAAATTGTTGGTATATTACATTTTTTCATTTAACAATCAATTATATGTAAAAGTTTTTTGGATGGTTATACAGTAAGCATATGTGGAAGCTGATGGTGTGGCAGGAGAGGGAATCGTAGCCGACCGATAAAATGATCACAGACTAAAGATGGATAAAAATCGAATTAAACTGTAAAACCGAACTAAACTGTTGTTTTTGGTTCAGTTTATAAAAAAAAATAATTTGGGTTGGTTTAGTATATAACCAAACCACTATTAACGGTTTGGTTTGCAGTTTGGATGGTTTTTAGACCAAACCAATCCAAACTTTACATTAATATATAATATATTTATAATATTTTGTATTATTAATATTATTAATTTAATAGATATTACTGGTAGTTTTACTTCTAATTTTAATATATTTTTTTATTTGATTTTTTTATCAATGTTTGAATTGTGAAATGTAATAATTTGTTTGGAATATTTGATATATTTTATATTTTTCTATTTATGTTTAAGATGTTTACAATTTTTATTTTGAATTGTTATACTTTGTTTAGAATGTTTGATGAATTTTATGTTTTTTTCTTATATTTGATATATTTAAAATTTTCATTTTAGACTATAAAATTAAATATCACAGTCCAAACTGCTAAATCAAACCATATTAAACTGTTCAAAAACAGTTTAATTTAATTTGATTTAAATAATTCTAACAGTTTAATTTGATTTGTTATAACTACATACTACAATTTAATCTAAACTTTTATAAAAATCCGAATCAAATCGGACGGTTACCACCCCTGTCAAAGACGGACAAAGCTGACGGTAGGCCAATAACTAAATTGGTCGTATGCGGGTGTGATTTGGGTGTGTCGCGCTGGCTGCGTATTTTTCAAGGTTACAAAACTATTTAATTTTTATAATTATAGTTTAGTTTAATTATTGCATTTATATCACCCTACGTGTCATTGTCGGCATGGTAACGTCTATCAAAGCCATCCAATCATTGAGACTTCATTTAAGCATACATGAGGATTTAAACAGTGTGGCACTCTCATAGTAAATTCATGCAAGTGCACACGCGGCAGAATTTTATGGCATCGTGCCCACTGTTTAGTTGATCAAGAGACTTTTCATTTTAGTTTAAAAATGTACAACTGAATTTGAAATTAAAGTAAATTAAATTAAATTTTTAAATTTTTTAATAATATATTTATAGTTTTTGTTGATATATATAATTATTATTATATTTTTAATTTAAAATATTTTTTTTTCAATAATAGTTAAACAATCTAGTATAATAATAATTATATATATGAATAAAAATTATAAATTTATTATCAAAAATTTTAAAAATTAAATTAAATTTAATATTGCAGTTGAAATTAATCCAATGTTCATTGATTACAAGTATATGCTTTTTAAGCTAAGTTGGTAGCTTAGCTGGAAGGAGGGCTTTGTTCTATATTTTTCAAATTAATTGGGAAACTTCTTAGTGACCTTCCCTTATTTCCTTTTCATTTAAATTCCTATCATTTATTGGAAAAATAAAAAAAGAGGAATGGAGGCTTTTTTTGTTTTATCAAGAAAATTTATTTTATGTTTGTTAAAATTAGTTATATGAGTATCCTTATTTGATTTTAACAATTTTTTTTTTATTTCACTTTTAGAATATAAAAATTCTTATTTGAGTTTACTGCTGAAAAAAGAATAGTTTTGTCACTAAAATATCATTGAAGGACAATTATATGGTAATTTTTTTTTTCAAAAGAAAAATTATAAGGTAACCTCGAAAATATATAATTACTTTGTTGGTATTTATAATTGTTGTTTAATGGAACAGGAGTGACTTGACTGAAGATTGTTAGGACTAATTTTCGTTTTCATGTCAGATTAAATTTTGGCCAAAAGCTCCAAACTATATATGAAAAAAATAAATTGAGCAAATAAAAACTTACTCTCTATTGCAATACCATTACTAAACAGGAATTTACTAAGAAATAAAGAGTAGTATTCCAAAAGTACCAGAAAAGAATGTGAAAGAAAAAGAAATTCTTCATATGTCTCTGTCTTTCTCTTTTAACTTTTCTTTTTCTTTTTTTAAATTATATTTGTTTTTTTTTTATTTCTTCATGGTCTAACATTTTTTTCCTTAACTTAAAGACTTAAATATAGTCATGGAGCCCACACTTCTTGGCACATACTGGTGTCGGCTGATTTTATAATCTTAAAATATTGAACACAAACTCTTAGGAAAACAATTTTCTTTTTTTCCATGCCCTAAATGCATTGCACTGCGTACACAGTAGTAGCTGGCAAGCAAGTTTCTAAATTATTATTTTATTTTTATTTAAGAAAAATACTATTTTATACATGTCTGATCAGAAAAACAAGTCCAAAAGAAAAACCCTAATTTTTTTTAAACCCTTGTTTTCTTCTACCTTCTGGTAAATTCCCCCATTCTATAAAAACTAATTTAATTTTGTTTTATTTCCAAATATGCAGCATGGGTGTTTGCAGAAATTGTTAAAACTAAATGCAAATGGGGTTGGTAAATTCTCCCAATCTAAAAAAATTGATTTAATTTTGTTTTATTTCCATACATGCAGCATGGGTGTTTGCATAAATTCTTAAAACCAAATGCAAATGGGGTTTCAAAAGTCATGCCCAAATTTATTAAGAAAAAGAAGTTCAAAATAGACAGAAGTATCTTGCACATGTTTAAATCAAATTGAACATGCTAAAAGGGGTTTCTAATCTGTTGAATCAACTAAGAAAACTATTAAAGCACTTGTTTCACATAGTTTGCTTTTGATTCTTTTTCTTCTAAAAATGAGCTTCACGAGGAAGCTATTTTTTTTTATTAGATTTGGTTAAAAACAATTTTAAAAAATTAAAAAAACTGTGTTTCACTTATCATAAATTATACCCAACAGCCTATAAAGGGTCCCAAAATTTTAGGTTTTTTTATGAGGTATTAATTAGTAGGATTGTATATATTTACATTTTATATAAATTTTCCCACCTGTTTTCTTTATAAATGGGACATATATAAATATACATAACTGTATTTTTACTCAATTAATAAGTACACGTTTATAGAGTTATTCTCATTTGTATAATCAACTTGTTAATTTTGTTTTCCTCCTTTTAATTACAGATAGAGATATCTTAAGAACCAATCCAGTCCAATGCAAAAGCAGCACCAGATTTGCGTAAAACCCACTTGATTGCTTCACCTTCCTCAGCTCTCTCTTTCTCTCTCTGACTTGAATTCTAAGTATGATATATTTCTCTTCTATTTAAATCATAAGAAACTATTCTTGGAATTTTCTTATTCTTACAAAACAAAGACATATATTCTCAAAAACCTTAAAATCTTCCTCTATGTCTGAGTTCTTGCTGTGATTAAGCTAGCGGTTATTTAAGAACTTTCTTCAAACACATAGTACTATATATAAAAATACCATCATTTTCTTTTTTAAACAAATATGGGACGCCATTCTTGTTGTTTGAAGCAGAAGTTAAGAAAAGGTTTATGGTCACCTGAAGAAGATGAAAAATTGTTCAATTACATTACTCGTTTTGGTGTCGGTTGCTGGAGTTCAGTTCCAAAGCTTGCTGGTAAACTGTTAAAACTTGTTCTGTTAATGCATTTAACTTTTCTTTTCTTTTTTTCTTTATCCTCATTTCTGAGAAAAAGTTTGATTTTCCTTTGTGTAGGTTTGCAAAGGTGTGGAAAGAGTTGCAGATTACGATGGATAAACTATTTGAGACCTGATTTAAAAAGAGGGCTGTTTTCACAGCAAGAAGAGGATCTCATTATTAGTCTTCATGAAGTTCTTGGAAACAGGTAATTAATGAGAAAAAAAATTGATGAGAAAATTCAGAATCTCTGTTTTTCCAATATGAAAATGCAAGTGGGCAATCATTGTTTTTGGTAAATGAACAATCTTTTTAATTTTTTTGGCGATTTTTTTATTTTTTCTTTTTCAGGTGGGCACAAATTGCAGCACAATTACCAGGAAGAACAGATAATGAAATCAAGAACTTTTGGAATTCAAGTTTGAAGAAGAAACTAATGAAGCAAGGAATTGACCCAGCTACACACAAGCCACTAAGTGAAGTGGATGAGAAAGAGAAAATTAATTGTACAGAAAAAGATTCAAATTTGCCAAATATTCCACAACCACAAGGACTTTCAGCAGCATCAATGGCTTCCCAAGGACCAGCATTTCTTGGTACTGATTCAAGCTACTATGAAGGAGGAGGAGGACTAACAGAAGCTTCAAAAGAGCAATTCATGAACAAGCAAGCTTTTGATTCTCTATCTTACTATGAATTCCAAATGGGTTTAGAAACTTGGGGGTACAATTCAGATCTTGTTGTTCAATATCAGAATTCCATTAGACCCTCCAGCTCTTTCAATCAAAACCAGAATTATGACACAAATTCAAACTTTGGGTTTTCTTCAATGCCAAGTTTAGCAAATTCTGATCATGGAAACATGTCAGGAACAGATTTTTCTGATAACTCTGCATCAAGAGTGAGTTCTTGCTTTTTCATGAATAATGAAGTGAAAGAAAGCTCAAGCAATAGCTCAAATGTTAGCAACTATGCTGGTTACCAAATGAACAGCAGCAACAACAACAATAATATAGTGGAAAATAATGCAGCTGCTTTTTCTTGGGATTCTGAAACCAAATTGGAATCTTTATTTCAGTTTCAGGTAAATGGGATAAAATCAGAGGAATTCATGAAACCCAGTTCATGGCAAGAAGGACATCTTCATGTTCAAAATTCAGTAGATTTCAGTAGTAGCTATCCATTAACGTCTCTGTCAGAAGATCTAACAGGTGCTAATTTTGATGTTTTCCAGCATATATGAAACTGTAAATTCTTTTTCTTTTTTTTTTTGGGTCTTTATACAAATACAAAAGATGTTGATAGTACAGAGAATTCCTTATGGGGGAAAAAAAAAAAGAAAAAAGAAGAAAAAAAAGAAGAAGAGGGTTTGAGGTTGGAGATTATTATTTTTTACCTTTTTATTTTTATAGGACCACGAAATAATTAAAGATTTTTAGAATCATTTTTCTTTTTGAGTTTCTTTTTTCTGTTTGTAATTGTTTTGTTTCAGAGGAGTTGAAAAATAATGCTAATTTGATTGTGTAACTAATTTTTGTGGTCTTAATCTCTCCATGTTATATCTTTAACTAATATATCATTATTATATGTGGTTATCCTGCTGTTTTGTTGCCTGTCTTTTTCTAGCTGCTTACCACCCTATAGTACTTTTTTTTTTATATAGCAGGCAAAATTTGATCCTAAAATTAAACCCCCAATTTGTTTTTACCAAACATTTTTTTTTTTTAGTACCCAATGCCCATTTGGATGTTCATAGTTTTACATTATTTTAATTTAAACAAAATTCATTGATCAGGGTTTGGCTCAAATTGTAATAATTCTTGATGAAGATTATCATATTTTAGTCCACAGATGCTGATCCTTAGCATCTACATAATCAACCTGCTGGCTCCAGAGTTCCTCCATGCATTGAGTCCCTCCAAAAGGCTAAACTTGGCTGGCCTCTGCATTATTGGAGAGAGAGTGAGAAAGAATTGTAGGGTCCTTTACAGTAGAAATAAACAACAAAGATAATCCAAAATTCCTTAATTTTCCATATCAAATACAATGGGATATGCATGCTCTGTGCAGACAAATCCCAACTTACTCAAAACTTGAAAAACAATGGAAGTTCTAGAGCTATCATGCATGGCTCTATAGTTTTGACTTAGGTTCTCTTCAAGATAACTTTTGATTTTGCTTCTATACAACTTATGCTTATTCAGAAAAGTTTTTTGAAAAATTTCAGTTAACCGAGTTAAATTTTAAACTCTTCTATAGGCCTAATTGTTCAAACACGCTCAAAAACAACATTTCAGAAGTCATGCCAAATAGAATTTTGTTATGTTTCTATACAACTTATGCTTATTCCAAAGAGCTT
The DNA here is from genome assembly GCA_003254975.1 of Ochetophila trinervis. Classification (NCBI taxonomy): domain Eukaryota; kingdom Viridiplantae; phylum Streptophyta; class Magnoliopsida; order Rosales; family Rhamnaceae; genus Ochetophila; species Ochetophila trinervis. The sequence continues at coordinate 84,743 of QANX01007940.1, forward strand.
CTTTAAAATTACAATTAACCAATTTAAATTTTAAATATTTCTAGAGGCTAAACACGCTTATAAAAAACATTTTAAAAGTCATGTCAAATAGAGTTTTAGAATGCTTAGAGGGTTGCAAAAAATGAAAATGGATTCTAATCCTTTGTCAAAATCTTTTCTCTATTTCTACTCCTTTTATGTAATTAAAAAAAGATACCTCACCATTTAGAGGGACAAAGACATAAACTGTAAAACTTATTACCCTGTTACGTAACAAATTTATATTATTTATATATATACATGGATAACTAGAGGTGGACTGGTGGGTCATCGTAAATCAACAAAAAGCTGAACCAAGTTTGTACCCAAGACAAAATATTAAAGTGTTTGTTCCACTAAGTTTGGAATACAATGGAAGAAATAACAACTAATTAGTCTTTGTTGCAAATCCATTATTTAAACCCCAAACCAAACGACAGTGGCTTGCACCAAAGACCATGTAGAGGTCATTTTCATCCCACTATATCAATATAATGGTTCATTTTTGAGAATATTGGAAACCGTTTGAGACTTTGTGAAGTGAAATGTAATAAACCCACAAGAGACCTATTTACCCCTGCCCCATGCAAGTCTTCCAATTGAAGGAAAACAAATTTAAATATATAGAAAATATTTATGGTGATGATGTCTCGACTATTTTAAAATGCAGATTGTTACTAATAGTTTACTATCAGCGTCGCTGATAATCTATTTTAGTAAAAAAATCATCACTGATAATATATTATTAATAACGATCTGCATTTTAAAATGATGCAAATATCAACATTCTAAATAGACTTGTATATAAAAACTTTTACCGCTATCTTTATTTAAATTCCTTGGAAATTAGTCTCCCTCTCATTGACCATTTGAAATTGGAATGTGATAGACATAGAAGACCACCAACAAATCACACAAAAACAACTTTGTTAAATTTCACCAAATTGACTAAAACTCCTAGCCCCCATAATGTAGAAGAAGAAAATTCTCACTTGATTCTGGTAGGAAGCAAATAATAATCTGTTTGATGTAACAATCCCATATCTATTTGGGTCACCATTAGATCGCTTAGTAGCTTTGGGTTGCTTGTTAAAAGCTCAAGTATTTAGTGTGCATATATATAAGATATATGAAGTAGAACTGAGATAAATACAGAACATGTACAGAAAAAAGTTTAAAGTAGAATACAAAAATCTATTACATGATTCTTGTTTTATAAACCTGCAAAATATGTATGCCGATAATACCATAAAGAGGGTCAACAACCAAAGTGAAGAAACAAAACAAAGATCGTATAGACTTTTTTTCATCTTCCATTTTTTTTCTTTTGGCAATAAAGTAAAGGGAAAAGAATTGGGACTTGATCGTGTACTAGGAACGTACTACTTTCCCTGGTCAAACAATGGTGTCCCAAATAAGTCTTTTTATTATTATTATAATTATTATTTTTTCTTTTGGCATGCTTAGCCAATGATAGCTCATTTGAGACATTCCAAATTGTACGAACTACGCACCGACACCAAAGACCAGGCTTAGATCTAAATAATTGAGTCAATTCCACCAAAGTTTATAATTTAGGCTGCAGAAAAGTCGATTCAGGGACACTAAAAAAGAACTATCTTGATGAATCATTCGGGTTTGATGAGCTTTTTCCAGTTGTTTTCCATCTCTCAGTACCACAAACTCAAATATATATATATATATATATATATATATATAAATTCTAAAATAAAAGTATTTTTATTTTTTTAAATGACTATTTATATTTTTAATAACAGATTTAAAAATATTTTCTGGAGTTTCAGATCCAAATTGCCAAATTGAAGACGAAATTTAAAAAAATTTTATCGTCAATATATGTCGAATGAAGACAGTTTTTTTAAATTCATTTGAGAGTTCATAGAAAATTTATATTATATATATATATATAGAAGAGTCAGATTCAAATCAGATATAACTTTTGAATTAATTTTTTTATTAATTTTTAGATAACATAAAAGTTAAGATTTAATATTTAATTATTGACTAAATAAAGATTATTTGGCATATTAAAATTTTATTTAAGAAAAGTGATATGTATATATGTGTGTGTACGTGTAGAATCTTGGTTGTTTGAGTGTTTCTGTATCATAGCGGTTTGGTATTTGATGTTCTTCAATGTTCCATACCAATTTCAAATCTTGGATACCTTTCATTTCAATAACTTTGAATTATCGTCCTTTCCCTCTGCTCTATTATCATTAACTTATAACGTTAAATTCAACCCAACTGCATGAATTATATATTTCTTTCTTGTTTTTGAGTGGGGTGTTTGGAGGAGAATAAAATAATAATAGAATTTATGCAATCATAAGTAAGGTTCTGGAAGGAGTGAAATTCAAAATTCTAGTTCGACCTAACATGGTTTATAATCAATAATACAGTGGAAAGGACTAATGGAGTGGAAGTAGGGGAAACGATTCCTTCCTCTTCTAAGTGCAGATCATTCAATCATTAAACACACGTAATTAGTTAGCATCTTCGTTGAAAACCATGAGAATGGCAACCAATGAGGCATGAAAACACTTTTTCAGATAGTCAATGTGGCTTTACCTTTGATGATAAGCCATCTTTCATACTTTAAAATTAAGAAATCAAATTTCATGTTTTTTTTTTCATTTCTCTGTCTAATCTCATTTTTACTGCTAAACCAATTTTCAATCTCAATTTTTCAGTCTATGCCTTAGCAGGATCTCAACAGTATATTTTACTGATAAATTTATGTATCTATTATTATATATATAGAAAAAATTTATAGTCAAGATGTTACTTATTAGTTGTTAGATTGCTTCGAGAGTTGAAATTTATAAATATATTTAGGGTCACATTTAGAGCATTTTTAATTATACTTTATATTTTAAAGAGCATAATTTTTAAAATAAAGAACAACTTTGAAATTTTAATAAAATAGAGAGTGAAATTTTTTTATATAACTCCAACCATACTTTTTATCACTACTCTTTATTTTTTTATTTTTCAATAAATAATTAATTCAATTTTCTCTATTTTTTAAATATTATAGAACAAATCTAATAAATCAAAATATTTTTGTTAAATAAAAATAAAAAATAAAAAAATTTATTATTAAATGTGTATTGAAAATTGTAGAAACAATAAATTTTTTATATGAAGAGTATACTGATTTGGTTATTTACATTTGGAGAGCCAAATTTTATTATTTATTTTATTAAATTTTTCATTTGAATAAGTATTGAAATTGTCAAATTAAAAATTTTTTTAAAATAAAAAACATTAATACTTTTAAAAAATGTTGTCTGTCACTTATCGGCCCTTTTATTGTTTTAAAGAATGAAATTTAAGAAGTCTTAGTAATTTATATGACTTCAGTTAAAATTTCAGCCTTAAAAATAATATAATGACTTAGTGATGTTTTGACCATAAAATTTATATATATATATATATATATATTATTTTTCTCTAGCATGGGGAATCCCGTGTCAAGCAATCACGATGGACTTTAGGAAGCCCATCATCTATGTGAAGCACACATACACTGGGCTTTAAAAAGCCCACAGTAGCTTTCTTCAAAATCCATTGGGATTGCTCTCTTTCCTGATATAAAATTCCGCACCAGAGAATAGCATGTTGTTAGTTGCAGTTTTTATATTTTAATAGAATAAGATTATTTTTTCTTTACAATGTATATACACACACACACACACACACAATAGATTTCAGCAATTGGTGATGAAAGCAAAATGAGGAGAAAGAATTTAGAATCTGATAGGAAAAAAAAAATTTGCCGAGTTTATTTGCGAGAGATTTATATTTCATTCAGCTTTCTTCTACTAAAAAAAAAAAAAGAAAAAGAAAAAAAAAAGATGGTTCCAAGAGGTTTTGGGCTTATAGCACAAACCCAATTCCAAAGTCTCAAAAAAGAGAGTTGCAAGCAGTTTGAACTTCTTACACAACATATAGTTTCATGAGCTTGTGTTCATTTCCATAGCAAGCCCATGGAGTCCTCAATTGTTTCACAATATATAATAAATAAAAACATTGCAACTTTCTCTTGTAGAATATCACAAACAGCCGCAAAATGCTAACTTCGTCTGACTTCTGTGTACAGAATGGCACATACAAACAGAGTACAATCGAGGCAATTACTTTATTTTACCTTTCAATGCTTATTTCATATTCTCTTCAAGTTTTGATAATAGAAAAAATCAGCTTTGAAAGGAACTCCTCGAGAAGAAAAATAAAAAAGATAAAATAAAATGAAAAAGACTAAGCAACTTGTACTTGACTCCTACTAACAAAACCATCCAGAAAATGATGATAGCACATTTTCTTTTAATAAACCAACGAATACAGCATAAACCATCAAGGTACGCAAACTAGATAAATAATGGAGGAAGCAAAAAGAGTGAGGTAAAAGTAAAACATTAGCCTTCATTAAGATGCAGATGTAAAGTGAAAGGACAACTAACAGTTTACATATGGTTCTAAGCTTTTGGAATTTCAAGCCCATGCAATATCCACCACAATTCCTTGGAACATGGCTGGCCTAATTCCATGGAAGACATTGGGACACAACATTGGTATAGGGAAAAAAAAAAAAGTACATGAAAGAAGAAGGCAAATAAATTCAGGCGACAACAACTACAAGACTAATCAACACTAACCATTCAACGCAAAGGATTGCTTAGGCAACAAGCTGCAGGCATGCAATCTACACGACAAAATTTGTGCATTAGTTCTTAATCTCTAGTAATATTAGTTTAGTTGCAAATTATCTCACTAAGATGTACAAAATATCAGCACCTTTGCAGCAAATATGGTTTGAAAGATTCAGCTAACTATCATATATTTCTAGATAAACAGTATATTCTTGACATGGACACATAAAGCACCATAGAAACTAAGTAGTTACATCCTCAATTTTGTCAAGTTGCCAGCAACTAAATAAAATAAAAATCAAGCTTAATGCAAGGGACCTTCATGACAGTAAATAAAAAGTTTGTTCTGGAACAAGACGAGATATGCAAAAAGAGAGAAGAACAAAGAACTTTATTATTCTTAAGTTAATACAATCACATTATCATAAATTACCATAAATGGAGTTAGTAGGATTTTAACACGGACTGAATAAACAACTAAACTCAAATAACATGTTTAGTTAGAGCATAAATCCCCAAACAATCAGAAAGTGGACCAAACAATGCACATAAAGCTAATATAACAAACATTTAATATCTATAATAATTACATCATCAAAATTTTCCCATACTTATGTGCAACACATTATAGATACACAAGCATCCACTCTTCTGGATTTAGAAGACCAGTAGATGCAAAGTACATGGTAATCATCTTGGATGATTTATCAATCCTGTCATCAACCATCTCTTACATTGCGTCAATTCATCAAAACCATCTCTTACATCATTTGAATATTGAATTTCTTCAATTTACATTTGTCCAAATTCATCTTTTGTATGTTACAGAGATCAGGATTCACTCACATAGCCAAGACCATTGCAATCATGGTCTGTGGGGATGAGCTCCAGCCTGATAAAGGGTGAGATGGTGAATGGCCTTGGTATACAAGTCCCTCAAATCAGGATGTTGAGCTACAAAAGAACGAGCCGCCTCCAGGGCATTCAAAGCGCAAGCTTGTTCAAGAGCCTTGCTATTTCCTACATGCAATGCAAGGTAACAAAGCAGTACCAGGCCATGCATTTGAGCCCGGCCATCAGTTCGCAGCAAATTCATCATAGGAGGAACACCCCCAAATTCAATAATGGCCTTCGAATGCTCCACACAGTTAAAATTTTCTGCGCACACAAACTTCTCCAACGCAATAGCAGCCTCCGTTGCAACATCCACATTCTTATCACTCAAGTGCAAAACCAAAGGACCGATGATCCGGGTTTCCCTGGCAGGAAACGTTCGAGCCAAGCACCCAATTGCTTTAATGGAAGGAATCTGCAATGCTGGATTATTCTCCTCTCGAACAACCCTCAAGAGCTGATCCAAAACTGCCTTTGCAGCCGGAGCAGTAGTCTTAAACGCTGATCGTCGAAGGTCAGGATTGGATTCAGCTACAGCAGCTATCTCCATAACTGTCATTAAACAATTAAGCTGCAATTCCCCTTCCTCCTTCTCAATAATCTTCGCCAAACAAATCATTCCTTTGGTCTCTGTAATTTTTCTACTATTGAACAAACTATCTTTAGAGAGTTTCCACAATGCCTCAGCACAACCAACCTTAAGCTTAAGCTTCACCTCAGGTAATTCAACCTCCTTCTCCTTCCTAAATTGGCCACCGCGGCTACTACCATCAGAATAATGCGTCGAAAACGAAGAACTAGTTGATAAACTCAAATGGGTATGATTATGCGGCGCCTTTCCAGTTAGCTCCTTATTAATCTGAACAATTGAATGAATACTAGTCTTACCCGATTGAATTTTGGGATCATCAAGAAGCGTATCCATTGACATTAAGGAAACGAGAGGCCTAGTCACATTTTCCCTCGCAAATTCCTCCTTCGCAACTGGGTCAAGCTCTGCCATCCTCGAAACCAACTTGACCACCGAAACCTGAACCCTCATCGGCGAATCCCCAAGAACCTTTACGATCATCGGAATCCCAAGCGCCTCGAGGATAAACCTAACCCTTTCTTCGTCCGTGGCGATATTGAAAAGCGCAATGGCGGCAGCAATTTGGGCATCGGGAGAGGAAGATTCCTTGAGGAGCTTCAACAATGGCACAACCCCACCTTCGTCCACGATTATCTTCTTGTTACGCTCGTTGTCTCGGGCCAGAGAAGCGAGCTCGCTAGCAGCGTCAACACGGTCTTTAAGCTGACCCATTTGGATAGTCGCTATGTACGACCATACCCACGAGAGAATTGGGTCATTGCTAGCGATCGGAGGCAGAGAGAGGTTAGCACCGTCGGAATCGAAGATAGAGAGGAGCCACCTCATGTCGCCGATAGAAGATTCGAGAAGGTTCGCAACTTTACGGAAATCGGCGGTTGTAGTGATAGCAAAGACCTGACGGAGAACACCGCTGTGCTTTCGCTTCCGGACCAAAGTCAGGGCACGATCGAGATTCTTAGCAACATCGGCGACTATCCTATGAACGGGACGCTCGTAGATGGACTGAGTCGAGGCGGCGACTCGTGCCGCCGAGCGGAGCATCTGGGAAAGATTCTCGACCTTCTCGGCGAGGTCTAACCATTCCTGCTTCGAAGATTCGGAATCTTGGACCACTTTGATTACTCGGTCAGCGAGTAAGATTGAGAAACTGAGCTCCTCTTGCAGTGTCCTTTCTTCTTCGACCATCGCCATGTTTGTCGGGGCGTTTTCTGTGGGAATCGCAGTGTCGTTAGAACTTGGTGTCTCGGCCGGCTATAAATTTTATTACAGAATTTCTAAAAAAATTAAATATTAATTTTGGAACCACAACTTTATCGAATTTAGTTGTGTTAGGATTGATTGATTAAATTACTGTTTTGGGGATGTTGGTATTTTTTTGGGAGGTTTTATGGAATATTGCAGAGTTGAAAATCAGTGGGAAAACCTTAAAAAACAAAAAAAAAATCGATTACTCTATAATTATTCATAAAGAAATGGTTTTTGGCCAGTTCATATTTCCATTTTCGTAATATGAGCTATGAGGTGGGGATTAGCAGTCATAAAGAAAGAACATCAATAGGTACAAACTCCACGAGAAAAGAAAAAGTAAATAAATAAGTAATAAGAAGTATAAGGTTGAAGAATGAAGACCATTATTAACTCATGAAGCATTGAATTTCTGGTGTGGAATTTGGGCTGAAGACCTTTTGAAGGAAATTGAATCATCTATATTTTATAAAACATTGAAAAGAAAAAGAAAACAAATTCATTAGAAAATAACAATAATTGATCATAAAAACAGTAAACAAATTGCATATCTTATACTTTAGTTTTCTTTTCCTTTTTACAAATATATTTGAAAAATACTACTACTTGTCACCAGCTGTGACCATAACATCCTATTGTGTCTATTATTACTGTTTAAATCTTTTTTAACTTTTTCACTTTTTAAAACAAAACTCTCTATTGCAGAGAAATGCTAAACTATATTTATACTGATATCTATCTGGTAGTTAAAAAAATTAAATATTTAAATCATAAAGTTTTCAAATATAAAATAATAATCATAGTTAATACATAATTTAAATTTATTTAGGTAAGTATAATGGTTTGTTTAATGATCTTGTTAATTTTAAAAAATCACATCTGTCATTCAGTTATAAAATTTAAAAATCGGGTTACTGAATCCATCCTTTATTAAACTACAGAAACTAAATTTTATTATAATTTTTTTTTCCCTGAAATATCCATAATTCGAAAAATTATCCAAGCACACGAGGTCCTCACTGCGGCTGTCTCTCATACACAGCACTTGATAATTGAAATAAATTTGAGATCCGAATCTTTCACCGATTACCTTAAATACAATCCGTTTAGCAATCATTCGGTAAAACAAAACCATTATTTCATTTTATATACCTAAAAACAAATCAGCTTCGAACCAAGTAAATCCAAATCCAAACCAAACACTAAGTAGAAAAACACACTAATAAAAAATACAGATAAATAACAATAGCCAGCTATGGACAGAAATCCAATATTGAAAAGAAGAAGATCCAGCTTGTCAAAGTTTTGCCAATATCGCATTCTGAATTGGTTTTGCTACCCCATTTTCTTTGACATCATTGTCTTTAGCATCCAATTCACATGCGCTGGGTGGGACATCTACCGCTGGGGAACAGTTGAAGAATCCGTGAGGCTGCACCCACACACATTTAAAGTAACGAGGTCAGATATCATAGAACCAAGTTAATTCGAGTACGTATTATCTCAAGTCATTTCATTCGTAAACATCTTGTTATTGTTCGGATAAAACCCGATATTTATAACCACAAAACCGATACAACTCTTACTGCTGCTTTATTATGTATCCCTATTATATTCATGGCATGCATCAGGAAAAATTCATGGACAATTTTTAATAATGGGGAACAGAAGCATGGAGATTCACTAGGGAATACCATAAGCATAAAACCGATGCGCTCCACCGGCATGACAGGCCAGTCTTCCAACCGAGGAACATGTGTTATTCCAAATACATACCTGCAATTAAAAAGTAAATCATACGCATGTAGATGAAATGAATCCTGACACTATTTCAACTAGTATTCACAAATACATTTATGCTACTTCTTAAAACAGAAAATATTTTTACTTAGACCTGATCCCGTGTACTACAGAACTAAAAAGTCTAAGAAAATTGACTTATTTAGGGAAAAATAGCATTAGCTGTAATATGTTTGTGTGTGTGTGTGTATGAGAGAGAGAGAGAGCAAACCAGAGAACTATATCTGTTTCTTCCAGAGGACGATTTTTCTTTACCCATGTAGCCAATCCTTCGCTAACACGTGGATTTTGATTAGGAAACTCTCCTCCAGGAAACATCTCATCACGTGCATATTGGGTAACCCAAAGATTATGCTTTAAGAAAGCAGCTCGTCTCAAAAACTTTGCTTCAGAACCAGCCAATGGCAAACAGTTTGAACCAGGTACAAGCTTGTAGCCTGTTAACTGTCCAGTCCTATTAACAGTTCTAGTGTTCCTTACCTAGCATATAAGATGACTTATATAGTCAAACAAAACAACCAACAAAGGAGATCCAGTAGTTTTCAAATAAAAGTAAAACTGCAGATTGACAAGAGAGAGAGAGAGACAGAGAGACAGTTGGATGTGATGTTATTAACTTCTGATATACACGAGACATTATTGTGGCAATTTTACTATTATACCACCCTTCATTCGAGACACAAATTACCTTATCTTTAAAAATATCTTCAGATAATATATGGGTGACAAAAATTTAAAAGTTTAAAGCAAAACCAGGCAGAAGAAGCTCTACAACTCAGGTTAAGGATGCCTTACAATCCAATGGCGAGCAGTCAAAGGATTACAATCACGCATTGCTTGCAATTCAGATCTGAGAAGTGTCTCCTCGGCATAAAATGCATTATTATGAACATTATTCTCCCCAGGCTGCTCAACTTTAACATCCAACTCCACAACCTGAGAAATTGATTAAGGGGGCAGATGATGTCATGATGTATCAACAACCAAATTCATTGAAGTACAGATTAGAATGAAAAAGGATTCCTCAATGCACATCGTAATTTGATTTTAGTTGAACTCATTTAGAGGATAGGAGTAATCACGCAGATGACATTCAACTAAGGAAACTTTTGCTGGCTATGAGAAGAAAAATTGAATACAAACGAAAACATAAGTTGGCTTATAGTTTTAAGACTTCTTTATGACTATCTAAGAAAAAATATGTTGCAACTTCAAATTGTATTAAAATGAACATTAGCTAAATAAAAACCTTTATAAACTCATTAAAAACATGTCATAGTAAATCAATAAGAAATTATCTTATAAATTGATTACAGTAATGTGCCAAATAATGAGGAAACAATCATTTGTAAACATCAAAAATCAAACAAGAAAATATTCAAGAAAACACAACAAATTTTTTTTCCACAAATTCACAAAAGAAAAATGTTTCATATCAGCATACCTGATTGTAAGTTTCACCAGGTTTACAATCAACAGCCATATCCATACGAGCAACAAAAAAGTGTTGATGAACTGGTGCATATAATCCTGGTGCAATCATGGTACCATATTTTCGGAATTCTCCTTGTTGCAATGCTCCTAAGCTGAGTATTCCTGTAAGCTTAACTTCAGCTTCAATTTTTCCATCCTGTAACAGCATAGACTTAAATATCAACAAAACAGACTACCTGTTTACCATTAAGCTGAAGAAAACAATGAGAATATAGTGGCAGGTAGCTTGAAAGCAAGAGAAAAACATATAGGTGAAATAGAAATCCCAATGCAGGATTTGAAGCGTAGAAACAGAAATGGTCAAATGCACAATATCTTTCGAGCACTGTAAATCATGAGAAGTGGCAAAGCTCAAAATAAGAAATCTATATGGTTTCTCTGCATTCTTTCAATTTGGATGTGATGAAAGGAAAGTAAACACTACAAAAACACAAGTGCACTATTCAAACCAATTAAATAGTGGCCTACAACTTGCCTGATAAAAGTGCCAGAAGAATCCATACTCATAATTAGCCACAGTACATATAGAAGATACTGTTAGCCGTCTAGATCTTCGAACTTCAGCTAAACCTGTTCTCCAATCTTGATGCTTCCACAAAATTCCATGATCCTCTTCATGCAAACATACACAATTTTCAATTGTTTCAACTCCTCCAGTGAAATTTGTAAAGTGAGCATCAAAATATTTGATATAGCCCAAACAATCACATCCCTGATAAGAAAGTTCCATTCCAATCGAATTGGATTAAATCAGAGCAAAGAGCTAGGTGTCAATGGTAAAAAATGATAAATGCCAAGTAGAGAGTCAATCTTCATACCTTCTTAAGGGAATGTGCATTTTTTCCAAGGCCATCTTCCCCCGCATCAAAAGCATTTTTTCTATAATGTGGTTCATTTGGATCTCCATAAGGCACAACCATTTCCACAAAACTTAACCTATGAGCTACAGGCCTTCTCCCCCTATTACCATCAACATATGCAACAGAATAAATGACTAAACCTTCTCTAGGAGTAAATCCAATGCGGAAATTCCACTGCCAACAAACATTATACAGTGACATCAGTCAAGTTGCTGTATCTTCACAAAACCAATTCATAAACGGAATCAAAATTACCTTCTGCCACTCCACAAAATGCCCATTCACACGAAAGCTAGGACCTTCAGGCTGAATAATTTGTAAGGGTTTTACATCACTTCGATCAACTCCACCTCTTGTTTCACCAGGAGTATAGTTCCTCAATGGATCAGCTGGAGGTAACGGAACTAGCTTACGGTCTTCAAACTCTATCACCACCATGTTTTGCATATCAACCAGTACATAAATGCCCTCAACTGGCCGCGCATAACCATTTTCCATCGGACAATCACTCTCAGTTCTACAGAATATCAGTGGCTTTGCAAGTCTTCGGTTAGGAGCATCAGCATCACTATGATAACCAACACACCTGAAGAATATAATTGAGGACATTGTTTTAGCAACGATCTAAATCTACATTGAATTTGTATGAATGTAGTTTACTGAACTCACCAGGCATCAACCATTACAAGATCCATGTCTTCAATACCTCTCTTCTTCATAGCCTCCCTAAATGGAGGGAAGTCTTTCACAACAGCTTCACATTCAGCATATTCTACAGCATCCTGAAGTTTCCATAGGAAAGAACCATTAGAACACACACATATTCACATACATGTAGCACTTTTCTTATGTTTTTTCAAGAGGCAACATGCATGTTATAAACATTTTTGTCATCAGTCTAGTTATTCTGCAGAATATCCAGATACATAACCTGTAGTCATTCACTAATTTAAGCATTAATTTTCATATTGCATCTGAAGGAGATAAGAGTAAAAGGCTAAAAGCAAGACCAAAGGTCAAGAGGAAAAAGGCACACCATGGGAGGCTGCACATCTGGAACAACTTTTGATGAAATAACTTTTCCCCTATGATGTCCACCTCGAGTTACTGCATGTACTTCTGAAAGCTCAACTATCCACACACTTGTTTCATTTGACTTCTTGTTGTATACAACAAGTCTAGCTCGCCTTGGAGGAAGCTTTGTGGGAATTAGAGGTCCACCTTTTGTTCTCGGAATCAATGACGGCTGGAATGGGGGGAAGAAATATGCATCTGCTAGTGCAACAACATGTTTATCGGGTTCCAGTAGAACCACTTCAATAAAGCGCATGCTATCTCTGACCTAGAACAGGGGAATTTTAATCTGTTCAGAATGTTATCAACACACATATGCATATAAATATGTACATAAAAACTCAAGCAACATGTCATTTCTGTAGTTAACAACCTCAGGAGTGGCTCCAGCAGCCCTGACAGTTGCCACTGCCACAGATATTTCTGCCGCAGAAAGGGGTTCCAAAGGATGGCTTGATTGAGCCCTCAGCATGATCGGGATTCCTAGATAATCAATGCAACAAATTTAGTTGATCAACAAGTGAAACGGAGAATTTTTATGGCAAAACATCAATTAAAGAAAACAAACAAAATAAGGCATCGTAAAATTGAGAAGTTGAAGGAGAATGGATCGCATATTAAAGTATAATTGAAATTCAGTTTCAAATTCACTTAAAACCAAGATCATAGAGGTATACGAAGAACTATACAAAACAAATGCAAAATGAACCGACAGATTACATGTAGCCTTCTTCACAATTTTTCCTAAAGAAAACAAACGAATCAAATTGAAGAATTATATATTCTCAAAATTGTTCATATATAGTACAAAATGTATAAGATGCATCGTTTTATGCAATATATATATATATATATATATATATATATATACAATTTATATATACACAAGAAAATTTGGAAATCCTGAAGAAAGAAAAAATTTACTCATTTTAAGTTCCACTTATTTTTTTCCTTTTTTCTTTTAATCTTGTGTAACATTTTTAATTTCCTCTTCTTAATTCTTTTAATTCAATTGTTGCCATTTCAATTTTCTGTTATCTGTATTCCATTTTTAATTTCCTCTTCATGCTTTTTTTTTCTTTTTCAGTTTCCTTTTACCTATAGACATATTACGAACTATACAAACCTCATAAAAGAAAGTCTAAAACAACACTTTTATAAATATGAATAGTAAAAAACAACAATCTTAGAAAGTTCAAAAATAGCACATGAAATAAATAAATAAATTAACAAAAGAAAAGAGAGAGAGAGAGAGAGAAATAAATAGACACGTTATTAAACTATTAGGTAATGCTTTTTTAAGAACTAAAAATAATTTTCTTTCTTTAAAAAAAGCCAAATTACTAAATTATCCAAAATAAATACCCTTTTCTCACAATAAATAATCTTATATCACAAACGTCTGGTTACTCTAATCTACCCACGCGACTATTTCTATTCAGTTCCACTATGATTAGGTTACTAGAAAAACGATTCAATTTTCGAAGGTGATGGATTTTCTTATACTTGTTACTTGATTCTCATGACAATTTTGATTACCAAAACCGTAATTTATCTTTAATAAAGAAACCAAAAAATAAAAACCTAAAGAAAACTCGGAACAACTCAGCGAAAGAAAATAAAACTCCATAAAACCATACGAAATTCCAAATTTCCACATCTAACAAGTAAAATATATAACAGAGCAAGTAAATATCCGAACAAATGCAAAAAAAAAAAAAAAAAANAAAAAAAAAAAAAAAAAAAAAAAAAAAACCTTTGTTAGAAGCATTGGTGGAAGGTTCGGGAATCAACGACGCCACGGCGATCTTCTTGGCGCGCTGATCATCGTGACGGTTGGTGGGGTCGACTGTCCAATCCTGAACAGCATTGGCTGAAACGACGGCGTCCGACGGAAGAGCAGTAGCTGCACGGCGAACGGTAACAGAATCGGCACCGTCACAGCAAGAAAGAGGGTTAGATAACGTCGTTTTTTTCGTAGCTGGGGCCATTGCAAGGGATTCGCAAGCTCGCCGATTCCACCGCAGTAGGTCTCTATACAATCTACTGACATACAGCAAAAGTCTCTGTTCTTCTGAGACTGCGTGCCTCTCTTCCTCTCTTCTACCGTACCAGCACCAGAAAAACGAAAAACGAAAAACAAAAGCAAATTAAAATTTGGATCAAACAGAGAGAGAAAATCCGATGACGATGATGATCAGCCAAACAGAAATATAAGTTTTTCCTTTTTCCTTCTCTTTCTCAGTTTTTTTTTAATTCCTCTTCAAAAGCTCAGGAAGAGCTAGGGTTTATCTCTGAGACAAATGTGAATATTTGTCAATGGAAATTTCGAAGGGAGAGAGAGAGTGAAAATGCGAAGGAAAAGAAAACAAGTTTGGGAGCGATTTGCTTTTTGGAAGCAAGGGAAAGAGAAAGAGAGGAAGAGACGGATTATATATGGGAAGGCTTGCTGACCCACGTGCATTTCTCCTACTTGAAGCTTTTTTAATTATTTTTTATTTTTATATTGTTTTTGGGATAAGGCCAAGTAAAAGATAGAGATTCCAAATGAAATTTTTATTTTTTTGTAAATTTGGAATAAAAATAGGGGCTTTTTTCTATTTGATAAGTAGGCACGAAAGTGGGTGATAGGATGATCTGCTTCTGCTTAATGGGCCATATATTTATTATTAAGAGACCCCTATTATTATTTGATATTTAGCCTGATAAGGCCAAAACTTATTTTCATACGTTATCTTATAAGGACCTCTCTTCTCGAATTTATTCTCAAGACCACAAATCGCCAACAAACTATCATGCTTCCAAAATCTTTTTTCTTTTTCTTTTTTTGCTTTTTTTTTTTTTTTTGTGTTTTCTAATTTCCTGAATTTGGAAATCGAATAATAGCTGGGAAAATTACGCTCTTTTTTTTCCTTGTAGAGTGAAGGAATTAAAAATCATTTTTGGTAAAAAATGAATTAATTTATTTCCTGTGGACAAAACAATTATGTCACGTGATTTGCATGATAAGATCACGTGGTTCCTGTAAAACTGGCAAAATTTTGTTTTTGCTGGATAAGGCGAAAACCGGGTCAAAGTACTCAAAGGACTGCATGTAAGCATGTTGAGATCATGATTTTGTATCTTCAAATTTTAAAAATATGGAATCTACAACAAAAATATATGTATATATATACATATTTATTTTTAAATATAAAAGTTGATGAGGCTCTGACTCATTAGTTTATACGATAATTATGCCTCATCAACTTCTCTTTTCTCTTTTCATTTTCAATCGTAAATATGAATTATTTTATATAATATATAAAAATTGATATTATATAAATTTATATTGTATAAATGAATAAGTAAATATAAAATTATTTTTTAATGATGATATATATAAAATTATATTTTAACTATTAATTAATGATATGTTTCATTAATTTTTTTTAATAAAATATGAAATTTTCAACAAAATATGGAATATATGTCATTATATATTTTTCCATCTTCAATTTTTAAAAATATAGAATCTTCAACAAATATTTATATATACAGTCAGACATATATAAATATAGAAATTGATGAGGCTCACTCACTAATTTATATGATAATTATTGGTTATTTTAAAAAAAAAATTGTGTGTACTTAAAAGCATAATAAATGTGAATTGTTTTATATGTGGCATAAAATTTGATATTGTCTAAATTTATATAACATGAATGCACACTCAAATATAAAATTATTCTTTAATAGTAATGTGTATAAAAATTATTTTTTGCTATTAATTAATTATATATTTTATTATATATATTTTTTTTAAAGAATTGAATTTTTGAAGACAAATTTGAGTTTTAAAAAACTTTACAATGTGTAACATAATTTTTAAAAGTAGACATTTAAATTTAAATTTATAATGTATAAGCCACATCAGCTTGACATTCATTCTACACATATCATTGGGGAAAAGTTTATGTAACACTATTTATTTCACTTATGTAGCATATTTATTTTCACAATCTATATTTTATTTAATATGCTCTAAAGAACAAATTAATTCTCGCTTATCAAATCATTAATTGATTTTTATTTTCCTTATGAAAATAAAATTTGTAATGATGGACACAAAACTTTTGTATTTCTAAGATTAATTATCCGTTTTTTTTTTTTACATTTAACATTATCATCATTATCTAAATAAAAAATATTATTTATCATTATTAATAAAGGATTAATGAACTATAAAGGTGTATTCAATTTAAATGTTAAAATATTTTTATTAGCAGACTTTTAGTTCATTTAATAACTTTTATGGAGTTAACAAAATATGAAAACTCTTTTTATAGATTTTCATTTTAAAAAATTTTGATGGACATTAATAGACATTCATAGATTTTTATTAACTTCTAAATATAAATATAGATTTTTCAGTAACAAAATTATATTTGTAGTTTTTTTACTGTTCTTTTAGGTTATGTGTACAAATTTTGTGTATGATCCATAAAATGTTTTGACTAAAGATATATAATTTTTCATTATTTTTCCCCTCTATCCAACCCAAAAACTATTCAAAAAATAATTTATGAGATTTTGTAGACCTACAATTATTTTTTTTCTCTTTTTTATATAAGTAGTATTTTCATTCTAAATATAATTTATGGATTTGATTTTTAACACTGATGATAAAAAAGCTACTATAAAATTTGATAAAGCTACTATAAAATTGGATTCTAACATGTATGAGTGTTCATCAGTTCGAAACTAACATATTTTGAAAATAACCAATCCGATTTAATTAGTACTCAGTTTTATTTTTTTCAATTCAATCCGATTCGATTTATACATTAAATACAATCAAATTAGTAATTGGATTTGATCGGTTTGGTTAATCGATTTGGCTTTAACTTTTATTTAATTTTTTTATACTTTATAAAATTTAATTTTTGAGCTTTTTTTACTTTGAATATTTGATATTTGAGTTATTTTTTATGCCAAAAATTTGTTGTGCTTAAACTTTGTTTAAAAAATTATATTTTTTTTTCAAAACCTAACACATAAATGATTAAAAAAATAACATGACAAATATACATATTAAACTAAAACAAAACAAAACAAAATTACTACACTAATACAATAATCCAGTAATCCAACTCCAAATTTAAACTAATATAACAAAGCTTACAAACCAGTAATATTAAATTGATTGTCATATGCTTGGTAAAACAAAAATAGTCAGTTCGATTTGATTATTTTTTAACATTAAAAATCGAACTGAACCGATTATCGATTTTGAATTTTTAAAACCGATTAAATTTAATTACACTAAAATAACCGATTCAAATAAATTTTATTAAATTAGATAGGTCGATTTCATTGGTTGGTCAATTTTTTTGCATATCCTTACGTTATGCATACACACTTTTGGTGAATGTGTATGTACATACATTTTAACCATCATACATTTTAACCATTTTTTAAGTTTTCTTTATCTATGAAGATGTTGACTAAATTGGATTAGACTAATATATTTTTCCCTAAATTTATTTAACTGTTAGGTCAATTTTCTTTCAATTCATTAAAACATTGTTATTTTAGCTATTAGTCCAAATTCTCCTTAGACATAACATCAACAGAGATATTTATACATTATTAAAATTATATACTATTTTATGGAAACGGAAGAAACATGTGAAATTTAAATACATAAGTTAAAACATAGTTATATGATAGGATGTAATCAATTGTTTTTTTTATTTGTTTTTTTATTATTTCATTCCATTTTTATATATAAATTAACAATCTAATAAGTCATTTCAGTTTTTTGATTACGAAGAAGTAAGCAATGGTCAATGGGTAACTCCACGAATACTAGAGTTTTGTCCAGTTGGAGGAGGATCTGCAAAAATGACTTGTGGGATTAATTTATTATGAATTATTTCAAAATCTTCAAAAATCTTGGGGTAAATGGGTTGAGAATTTTTTAAACAAATATTTCCACTTTTTACCTAAAAGTCACCATAATTTAAAAAGTGAATAGAAATCATTTACATTTTGAAGACTACATAAAAAAAATATTTTTAAAAATTCATTTAAAATCTATATTGAATATCCCAAATTTTTATAGAATCTTTAAAGTTTTTATTGAATATATACAAACTTTTAAATCCTAGAAAAATCTATAAATGTCTTTTTAGAATCCATATTGAACACGACAGGGAACAATTTTATTTACCACAAAAAAAAAAAAAACAGGGAACAATTTTTTTATTTTCCATTTTATCAAAAGATAATATTATGATCATTTTCTAAGTAAAAAATGGTGATGACTCCCTAGTGAAACTAATGTGTCATATAATAATATTTTTATAAAGAATTTACTTTCCATATTATAGTTTTAATATTAAAAAAAAATTTAAAAAAATAAATACCCCTAGTTAATAATTCTCACAATAGTAACAAACTAACATACTCCACTTTACAGATATCATAACTCTTTTTCCAAACTTATTATATTCCTAAAAATATGAACATTTTTAAATTTGAGATCTTCATCGAGAGGCAATAATCTAACATATGAACAGTAAAGATCAAATCAGTGGTTTTAAAAATGTAATATTCTCTTAACACTGGCTATGAAAAATGATAGAAAAATATTATTTATCACAATTCATAATGAATTATTAATGTGACCAATATGCTAGATAGTATTTTAAATAGTTATCATTAAAATATTTATTTTTTATTATTATAAAATTAAATTAAATATTTTAAATTACAATTTATCTCATAAATTATAATTTCACTAATAAACAATATGTGATAAATAATAAAAGTTTAAATTATAAAAACAATTTTACAACATAAGTAAAAGTCACTCTTAGAAACAGATAAAAATCTGAAAGGACATAATAAATGAATGCAGATTAGTGTCTAGTGGTTCATGAAAAAATAAAAAGAATGTCAAATCTCAAATGTATTTAAGTAATCCGTTTACGAGTCTATAAAATAATGTTTTAAGGTGATCAAATTCCTCCAATTGGCAATAACATATTTGGAAGGTCATTCATGGTGATATTATGGTGCCTAATAGCTAGATTTCCACTTGACACTGCTTTTTGTTTCAATTTAAATTAAAGCTGACTCACCCTCCCACCTACCTCCACCAAGAAAAGGAGAAAAACAAAAATGTACACATCTAGTCGATACCAAATTATAGATTATAAAATTAAATGCATTTTACTATTTTTTAAAATTAAATTTATATATATAAAAAAGTTTATAATTAATTTATATAATTGATATTTTTTTAAATTAAAAAAAATTATATATTTATTTAATATAGTTAAAATTGATAAAAAAAAGTTACATATTTATCAAATATAGTTAAAATTGACAAATTCTATCAACTTAAAATTAACATATGATCTTTAAAATTATTTTTTTTTTCATTTTTATTGTTTTAAAAAAAATTAAAAACATGAAAAAAAAAATTAAATTCATTTATAATTTTTTTTTCTCTTTTTTAATTTTTATTTTTAGTTTTTGGTAAAATTAAAAATGAAAAAAACAATTTTGAAGATCATATGTTAATTTTAAGCTGGTAGAATTTATCAATTTTAACTAAATTGGACAAATATATAACTTTTTTTTGTCAATTTCAACTACATTGGATAAATGTGTAATTTTTTTTCAATTTAAAATGTATCAATTGCACAAATTAATTGTAGAGACCCCTAAATGAACAAATTCAATTTAAAAAAGTCCTTAAAATGCATTTAAGCCTAAATTCTATTATTTTTCCATTGTTTCTCACTTTTCTTTGCTTATTGCTTATTTTCTTTCTACTGATCTTTCATTCTTTCTTCCAATTTCATTATTTCTTTAAACCTTATTGTCAATCAAAAGTCGAATCTATTAAATCAACATAGAGAAAGAGAGAAAATAAAAACAATGAAAGTAAAACCAAAACAATTGGTGGTTGTACTTGTTTATGCTTGATTTGGGAAACAGAAAAAAAAAAAAAGAGAGGACAAGAATAAGAAAGTATGATCTAATCCTTTTTCTTTTCCATGATTTTGTAACTAAACAAAAGAAGGTTGCTTGCACATCAAAGAAAAAAAAGTATTATAACTAATATGAACAAGCTCTCATATGGGTGAGATGAGGATGAGCTTATCCTCAATTGGTCTCAGCCAAAAGAGCAAGAAAGGGTATATGAGGATGAGGATGACTTGCCGCATACAATAATTCAAAGTATCCTTTCTACCAAAAATGAAAAATAAAAATTCAAAGTATCCTTTTGACATAAGGAAAGGGCTAGATACATTCCCAAATAACAACAAACTTATTTATTGCATGCCAATTATCCATAGAGCTATTATATATATATATATATAAGTGGTGTACTGAATAATTTGAAATCTTTAGACTAAATGTGTTTAATATAAAAGATTTTATGTGATATGCAATTCAGTAATTTTAAATAATCAAGTTTACTTATTTTTTTTTGAATTGGACTGATATATATGAATTTTATTTTATACATTGGATAGAAAGGGAATGGGAAAAAAAATATTGATTGGAATTAAAAAAATGTATTTTATTTAGTATTTTTAAGTTCCACTAAGATGGTGGAATTGGATACTATTCATCATATTTAAAGAAATAAAACCAAATCAAGAATTGGATGATGTTCCAAACGGAGAGGAAAAGAGAAAAAGAGAGGAGGGCGATTTTATACATAAAATGAGTTTGCATGGTGTCCACATAATTGATTGAAAACCAAAAGTGAAATTGAGTGAAAATAACATCGACGGCCACTATCGAAAAAATGGTCCCTGCTCCCTACCCATTTTTTAAAGTATCAATCACACCTTTACTTTTTGGGAAAACGATGGCGGTGTAGCTAGTTGAAAATACAAAATTATTGAGTTTTTATAATCACCAAGTACAAGTTCAGAAAATAAATAAATGAAGAAATAAAAAATAAAAATGAATAACATTAAATTCATCAGAAAAAGTACTGCAGTTCAGGGACTGACAATACTATTTGCCTCCATATTAAAGTGTACAAATTTCTACTTACTTTCTTATGTATCACTTTTTTTAGTGGTTCATAAGTTTCATATAATTTAACGCATACATTTTAATTAATATTCATGGTTCATAAGTTTCAATTAATATTATTTAATTAATATAATTAAATAATTATATTGCTAATAATAATTTTTTATAATCTATATTCTAACAAATTTTACTGTAGCCCAAGATCTTCTTTCTTCTTCGCTATATCAATTCTAAGAGTTTATTTATTTATTTATTTTTTTTAAAAAGAAAGAAAAACTTTGAAAGTATTATACTGGGAAGAAATTTAACCAGTTTAAGTTTGACCAGTTCGAGAAGAAATTTGTGGGGTTAGAAAACATGCTAATGATTAAAATACATTCAAGTTCATGTTCTTTGTTATTGAAATTATATGAACCTTCTTCATAATTATCTTTATTTCATATACATACATAATATTACAAACAGAGCAGAGGTTTTGAATTTTTATCAGAATGTTTGAATAAAAAAGACCAAATTTACATAGACACTACAATTTTATTGATTGTAGTTTAGTTCGTCTCTAAGATATTAACTGGAATTTTAAATTTCGAATTTCATTGATTTAAATTGGTTTAGGCTAGGAGTCAATAGAAAAATAAATAAATAAATAAAAATAAGAAGAACTCTTGGAATCCATGGAGAAGAAGTAGCTAGGATTACCCTGAAATTCTACAAAACTTTTAAATCTTACAAATTAATAAATAATAGTTAAAATTAATTATTGAGTAAAAGCAAAAATTAATTACAGGGCCCACAATATTAATAACAAGACATGCATTTTATTATATAATAAATCTGTCAAAGTTCTCACACCCACACCCACATCCGCACTCATACTTATAACTCGTAGTTTTGGACACATTTTTATATTTTTTTAGATTAAAATTTATTTTATTTTTAAAATATATTAAATAATATAATAAATCTATAAACCATTGACAAAGTGAAATCGTGCAGAGACAAATATTTATTGCAGAAATTAAGAAAAAGCCAAAACTCATATAGCAGAGGAAAGCTTTGCCAGCTGCAATCCTGAACCAACACAAAGTTGATTTACCACTTCAATATGCTTCTTTCATTCATTGTTCTTCTCTCTGGTTGGTTTAACTGAGTTTTAAATCTTTGGTTTACCTAAAAAAAAAGAGATTTGAATCTTTGATTTTAAAAAAAGGAGTTTTGAATCTTTGAATTTTGTTTTTAAAAAAGTTGTTTTTTTAATTTAACTTTTGAAGCTTAGAGATTGTTTATAGAAATGTTTGAATTATTTTGATGAAGTAATGACTAGAGCTCGG
>QANX01007943.1:2857-17350 GCA_003254975.1 Ochetophila trinervis
TAGGGTTAGGTTAAGAATCAATCTAGACCATAAAATAATTAGGAAAGTAATCCTAAAGCTAAAAACTAACCCTAAATAAATATAATCCGAAAATAGAAATAATTACAAAACTGCCATTATAATCTAAAAATATCAATAATAACGAAACTGCCATTATAATCCGAAAATAGCTAAATTACGAAACTGCCATTGTAATCCAAAAAATAGCTAAAATTACTTCGTTTCGCCTTTGCAACTCCCGAGCAGCATTGCCACCTTTATTCTTTGCTTGGACATCATGCTTAAATCATCATCTTTTGCTCCAATGGTAGAATATGGTTCTATGATGCCCGCATCATCATCTTTTGCTCCAATGGTAGAATATGGCACTATGATGCCCGTATCACAAAGATTGTCGTAAGAGTTTTGGATCCGGTGTTGCCACTTGCTCTTCTTCAGAAGTAGAAACTCCATTTCCGTCTCTTTTAGACATTCTTACACACTCCCTTACGTGTTTAACTCAACAATGGTAAACCCTCGTGTTTCACACAAATTTGGCTTTTACCCTCTTTATGCTTACCATTCAAGCCTTTTACCACTCAAGTCTTGTTCAACAAGTTGCACTTTAGAACCAATTACTTAAACAAAAATATAAAACTAAAATAGCAAATTTCAAAATTAAAACCTAACAATAAAAAGCAAGTTCAATTCTAGAGCAAAATTGGCACAAAAGAAAAGGACAAAAGAGTAATGAAACAAATAATAATTACTCTATGAAATCAACACAATGAGAATAGGAAACTAAACAGATTTAGAATAAGAAAGTATGAAAGTAAGAAGCTATGAGAATAGGAAAGTAAGAAAATAAGAAACTATGAGAATAGGAAACAAATTAAATTGAGAATAGGAAAGTAAGAAAATAAGAAACTTATGGAATAATAAAAATCAGAAATCAATTAGGAATAAGTAACTTTCTTAATATTCAAGCAACCAATCTCAATATTCCAACTTTCAATTCTTTTTTTTTTTTGCTACAATTTTTTTTTCTTTTCTTCTTTTTTTTTATATATAATCAAATTCTTCTTTTTCTGCTTTTTTTTTTTTGGTAGTTTTTTTTTTCTTTTAAGTTTTTTTTTTTTGGGTACTAAATCACCAAGAACAATGAAGAACACGAAGAACTCAAGAACAAAAGAAATAAAAAACGCAGAAACAACAAGCTAATCAAAGACTCCAAAAAAAAACAAAGAACAAGATAAATAGAAATTTATCTTGGCCTTGCTATGATACCAAATGATGCGGAACCCCAAGCTTAAAGAAACTGTAATCCCAACACACAAGATGATATGGAACAAACCCTAGGTAAAAACCCGCCCTATAGCACCTCTAGATAACAATTGTATCTAGCAACACTAATTAGAAGGCAAAGAATGAAATTGAAATTCGCCACAAAGTAAATACCTTTGATAAGAAGATCAATTCCCAAATGCAACAAGTAGAAGAAGAACTATCCTCACTTGGAACACACAAGTCTTGTTGAAAACAAGAATAGATTCTATTTAATCAATAATCAAAGTTGTCTTTAACAAGCTAGTAACCTCCCCTTTATATAGATATTAGGGTTAGGTTAGGAATCAATCTAGACCATAAAATAATTAGGAAAGTAATCCTAAGGCTAAAAACTAACCCTAAATAAATATAATCCGAAAATAGAAATAATTACAAAACTGCCATTATAATCTGGAAATAGCAATAATTACAAAACTGCCATTATAATCCGAAAATATCTAAATTACGAAACTGCCATTGTAATCCGAAAATAGCTAAAATTACTTCGTTTCGTCTTTACAACTCATGAGCAGCATTACCACCTTCATTCCTTGCTTGGACATCATGCTTAAATCATCATTATGCCTCATAAAAGTGTTTGGATCATGTGAATACTTGAATCGATCTTCATCAATTATTCTCTTCACAAGTCCAAGCATTCCCGCTTTGATCTTCTTAGCTCGAGAACGCGTCACTGGTCCACTTGGCAGCACAATGTCTTCACCACGAACATCCATGCTAGAAGAGCGCTTGATGCTCACATCACGTGAACTATCCCAAGAGCTAAGGAAGAATCATCGGAAGATGGAAATTGATGTGGGCATCGAGCGCTCTTCTAGCATGGATGTTCGTGGTGAAGACATTGTGCTGCCAAGTGGACCAGTGACGCGATCTCGAGCTAAGAAGATCAAAGCGGGAATGCTTGGACTTGTGAAGAGAATAATTGATGAAGATCGATTCAAGTATCCACATGATCCAAACACTTTTATGAGGCATAACGATGATTTAAGCATGATGTCCAAGCAAGGAATGAAGGTGGTAATGCTGCTCGGGAGTTGCAATTTTGTCACAAAGTTTAAATACATTTCAAAGAGAAATTTTCAGTAGAGTATCCTTTAGCTTTATCAAATCAAAAACACAGACATCACCTTCCTTCAAATTGTTGTCCCTCATAAATCCACTCCATCCCTTAGATAGTCTCATCTTATTCAAACTAAGACACTTCAAATTGTTGCTCTGCATGTACTTCATCACAAATTTCATAGGCTATTGCTTAGTAGTTGATGAAGGATGCAGCCTATTGCTCAATAAATTTATTTTCAAAATATTGGAACCGAAAAAGGAACAAAAAAAAATTTAACCCGCAGTCAACAATTGAAAATACCCCCATACCTTGTTAGAGTAACACCGCTGCCGACTGGTGCAGAGGAGAATCTCCACCGCCGGTGCAAACTAAGCCGAGCATAGGAAGCCCGTGCCGCCACCGATTGCTCCTAGCTTCGCCACCGGCTGGTGCAGAGGAGGTGACCGGAGTAATGCCCAGTAGTGGTTGAGTTTGGTCCACCGATGGCTACTTTATTTGAGCTCTCCTCCAACAAAGCTTTGAAGCTTCGGGTTTCAGCTCTCCTCCCACGGATATGAAGGACCCGAGCCCTAAAATTTTGGGGAAATTGAAACGTAGCCGTAATCGGGTGTCAAATTGAAATGCTGTGTTGTGTATTTTGACCAAGGCTTATTTTGACTTAGGAACCCGAAATCGGGTGCCTTAGCAGGACTGTATGTATGTATGTATGTATGTATGTATGTATGTATGTATGTATGTATGCAGTTTTGATATGGTAAAGACGACGCTATAGTAAAGACATCTTATATGGCATCCATGTCAATTAAAAATATTTATACTTCTTTAATAGCCAATTAAAAAGAATTACAAGATGACATCCTGGCAGCCATGTTAATAAAAATATTTATAAAAAAAAAATACAAAATCTTTATGAAACAGACGTGCTTAACTCCTCTTTAACTTCTCCTTTGTCACTTAACTCTGTCTTCCTCTCCAGCAATTTTCCAACCAATTGCTTAGAATGACCACTGTTGGTATCTGCTTCTACTTACTATTGGCATCTTTTTTCAATATATGGTGATTGATTCCAAGTTAGATTTGACCACATATTCAAATTTCTTAGTTTAGAGATTTTATTTGGCTAAACCTTTAAGAGATTTTGAAATTTTTGTTCTTTTGTCCATTTTGATTATTAATTGCTATGGAAGTTGGATATGGAGTTTGCTTTTTTTATTTTTATTTTTGGTCTTACTTTGCTCAATGGTCTCCAACATTGCTTTCTTGCTTGCATTATGATCATCTTATCTCATATTGTCTTCAACGTTGGTTTTGTTCTTAAGAACTTGCTTGTTGCTGAATGTGAATGATTATAATATTACTCTGTTCTTTTGTTCCAATTCCCACTTTTGGTCATTGGTTCCCAACGCATGCATATGTATACATTGACCTTTCATTTTGTCATTAAGAGTCTTATATATATTGACCTATTTTTAGTAATATGCCTAGGGAATCTCCTACTCAATTATGCACTAGACATGTTGCGGAGGAACTTGCTAAGAGTTTCAATCAGTTGAAAAAGCTTTTGATTTTATATTTCATAAGCAAGAGAGTGTGGGTTTAGTGCAAGATTGAGTAGTAGCAAAAAACGAAAACAGACAAATGAACTTGTTTGGAAACAATTTGTTTTAAAGAGGGAAAAACAAATGAAAATTATAAATAAATAAAAGATGGAAACATTCAATAAATCAATCAGGTGAAAGACAGAGGGGTCTACTTAGGGTGGGTTGTACAGCTATTTTAATAGCGGTTAAGCAACAAACATGATCAAATTTGATTGTAACTCAATTTGCACAAAGACATAACCATGTTCTTTCAAGTTCATCTATTAAGGTCTCATAGAAATGTATCAATTGCAAAAATAGTTCTGAGTCAACAATTATTTGAAGCAAATGTGCCAGTATGTCAACTAGTAAAAGTGATGGAAATCGAATCAGGTGGTCCCAAAAACATTGGGTGAACAAAGAGGGATATTAGAAATTTTGCAAATAGTTTGAAAAAGGAAGTTGATGAAATTGATGTTGAGACATAGATAGAATTTTTTTCTTTAGAAAAAAACAAATCCTTCTTTTTATTTTGTGTATGGAACTGATGACAAAACAATTTTTTTAGATGCTTTTGGGCAGACTCATTTTCTAGGAAATTATATAATTTTTTTCAGTAATGTCATAGTTTTTGACACTACATATTACACAAATAAATATGTTATGATATTTGCTCCACTTATTGGGGTAAATTATCACAAACAATCAATTAAATTTGGATGTGGTTTTGTAAGTGCTGAGAAAATAGTCTTTCATTTGGTTGTTTAGTAAATTGTTGGATGCTATGCCAAAGAGTGCACCTCAAGTAATTAAACCTAACAAGTAAAATGCATTTAATTTGCTAAAAATATATGGACTTGAAACATGAATTAAAATAGGTAGTGTCACACTTCCCCACAAACAAATGAATTCAATAATCAATAAGCACCGCTTAGCCCACTTGCCACCAGCATTGAGTCTACACCAGAAACAATAGAAATGAAGACTTCAACCACAAGATCGCACGTACTCCTGGAGCTTTATAGCCACCAACCTCAATCTTTGGATTGAAATTGATCTTCCTAGGGAGATTGTCATTGTGGGCAGAATAAATGAAATACCTTATTAGGAATCAAGTTCAAGAAAAACTATCTTAATTTGACAGTTCAAGAATAAAAAAACTAGTAACTAGTTACTTCTTAATTAGACCTGCTCATCATGTACATATATATATATATATATATTTCAGATGTCATGCCATTAGAAGTAACTTGATGCTATCTAGCCATTAGGATGCACATTTTCAAGTTCATCAATTAACAAAGCAGCAGCCATCTTCCTCTTATGAGGAAGCAAACAAACCCAACATTGCCATTTCTTATAAAAGTAAAAAAATGATGAATTTTATTAATCATCATAAGCAAGACAAGTGCTTTTGTAAAGAAATTCTACCAACAAATTTAAATTCCGTTATTTGAGTGATGAAATAAATGTTATAGCTGGTTTTTGACTTATCTAGTCTCCCTATTTCATAAAGAGAGAGAAACTCTGAAATGCAAAACACAGATAAAAGTCGTCATGTCCTGCAAAAGTGAAATATGAGTACATTCATATGGGAGCTAATGTGTTCACAATAATCCTAAAGGGAACATAAAAAAATCTTCACTTAGTCCACTAGGGGGAGGAAATAGAAAAAGCTAGTGAAAATTGCACCCAAGATGCTTGTTTGAATCCAAAACTCTTGATAGAATGGATTAAGGTGTCATATCTAAATGTCGTTATTAAAACCAAAACTTTGCTACCAAATGAAGCATATTATGACAGAAGGAAAAATCCAATTTAAAATATAAAAAACTTCGAAATTCTAGAAAGCAAAGTCATTGAGGAGGCTCAAAATTGCACTAAGCTCATATCATGCTTGACCAAAGAAAATTAATTTTTATTTTGGGAAAAACAATGTAAAATTGGTCTCTTAATCATTCTAACATTTAAAGAGCAATGAATTAATTAATTACAGTGGTTATTAATTTAAAGAATGAATGCTAGAGAGATAGAAGTGCCTTCGAAATAGTAATATCCATATTGTAAATTTAAAATCCATTCCTCCGGACACAGTAAAATGCAAAAAAATAAATAAATAAATGATATTGTAGGTGCTCTAGTATTCTCAGAATTAACTATAAAATCATCTAATGCACTTTATACAACATTCCTGGGACTTTCAATGAACATTGAAACTCTGAAGCTTGTGGTTTACAGTTCTCCTACTAACTTCAACAACTATTGTGCTAGAAGTATAAGGAATTACATGTTCATTTCATTTATGTATCAACTCCATAAATGCACTACACAACATAATTAAAAAAACAGTTAATAACAAATAATTATTGTCATCTGATATAAGGAAAAAGACTAATCATTAAGAATAAATAGGAATATAGATAATAATAAAATCTTACTGTATAAACTTTAATGAGACATTCGTTGTCACAATATAACATCTGTAATGGTCTTGTGAAGGTAGACCATCACATTAAACATACTATGATGATCTATATACCGCCACTTGTGAAAATAGTGATATAATACATTGATTCTGTGTCTGGTATGAGCCATCATAATATAACATCCATGACGGTCTTGTGACTGTAGGCTATCACATTAAATATACTGTGACGATCTATATACTGTCACAATAGGCATTTTTTTTATTTTTTTTCAGATACATTTTTTCAATTATTTTTTATTTGAATAATTTTTTTCTCACCCATTTTAATGTCTCTTCCATACAAACACAGCACATTGAATATGATCAGTAAATAGTACAATTCAAATAGAATAAGTAGTCAAACAACACTTTGAACTTCATTTAACATTAAGACATTTGATATAAATGGTTCAAAAATTCTTCATTGAAGCACATGTCCTATTACATACTTCATTGAAAAAATTTCAAATACAATTGGATGTGTCCCTCAAAAAATAATCATATACATACCAAAACAGCACATTGTTGAGATTATGGTCAAATTTCACAACATGCTCAAAATGCTTTAACATTTTCTCTTTTCTCCTCCTTTCATCCTCTTGCCCAAGCACAAATTTCATAATCAATTGCATGGTAACAAATATGCTTAAGATATACACATATCATACCCCAAGCTGAACTCAAAATCTTTTTATTTATTTATTTATTTATTTTAACTATATGTAATTTGACCTTCAAATATTACTGATGTGGGCATCGAGCGCTCTTCTAGCATGGATGTTCGTGATAAGGACATTACGTTGCCAAGTGGACCAGTGACGCGTTCTCGAGCTAAGAAAATCAAAGAAGGAATGCTTGGATTTGTGAAAAGATTTATGGATGAAGATCGATTCAAGTTTCCAAATGATTTGAACACTTTTCCGAGGCCTAATGATGATTTAAGCATCTTGTCCAACCAAGGGATGAAAGTCGTAATGATGCTCGGGAGTTGCGGAGATGAAACGACATCATTTTAAAAATAAACAACTTAGAATGGCAATTTCGTAATTTAGCTATTTTCGGATTATAATGGCAGTTTTGTAATTATTTCTATTTTCAGATTATTTTTATTTAGGGTTAGTTTTTAGCCTTAGGATTACCTTCCTAATTTCCTTAGGATTACTTTCCTAATTTTCTTAGGATTAGTTTCCTAATTACTTTATGGTTTAGATTGATTCTTGATCTACCCCTAGTCCTTATATAAAAGGGGGATCAATTCTTATGTAAGAGAGATTTGAGTTTTTAATCAATTGAAAGAATTAACTTTCTTATTGCTCCCAGGAGTGTTCTTGCAAGGTGAGGAATCAATTTCTTCTTCTTGTTGCATTAGGAGTTGAATTATCTTATCAAAGTAGAAATACTTTGTGGCGATTATTCTTCTCTTTCCCTAGCCTTCTAATCCACGTTTTTAGATACAAGTTATCTAAGGGTTTGGTAGGGCGGGTTCTTGTTTTCCAATTATTGTTCAATATTTCTTGTGTGTTTGGGGTTTCGGATTCTTTAATCTTGGGGTTCCACATCAATTACTTTTTTTTCCGAACTCACAATCCGATTAACTTTAATGTGGTGATAATCAAGAAGCAAAATATAACAACAACACCAAGAGAAATGAGAGAGAAGTTAAGGTTAGAGCTTTAGCAAGCAATTTTCCATCCATGACCAAATCACCTGGAACATCAGTTCCCCAAGTAGCAACTCTTCTCTCCTCCACTAGAGCAGGAGAGTCTATTTCTTAGAGAAATAAATTAAGTGCTAAATAAGCTAATAAGCACCATTAGACAAATATCCAACAAAAAGCTATTAAAACAAATTAAAGCTAGAATGCTCACCTTCATTGGCCTCTTTACGTGCAATGTTAGCCTTCATAAGATCTGCTGCAACCTTAATGCCAGCAACACTTACCTCAATGCTAGCAGCACCTGTGCAGTAGCTGTTCCGAAGCAACTGCTTGCTGTTCTGAATCAAATTTGCACAAAAGCAATAATAAATAGCTAGACAAGTTTTCAATTGCAGAAAGTATAGTCAACAACACCCATGCTGACTATTGTTGTTGCTTTATCATTTATACTTTTGAGTCCAGCTGCTTGTAGTCCAAACATATCATTGCCATATGTCACAATGGAATTGGACCTGCACTAATTAATTGATTCTTATAAATAAACCCATATAAACATGTACATGATGCGCATTTATATTTTCAAATATATTTGACACAATTATAAACTAACAACACCCGGATCGAACTCTTGAGTTGTAAATAAATAGTTCAGCAGTCAACCAAAAATCATGAATGTTACCTAACTGGGACTTTAAGCTCATTAGATATTGAGAATACATATAATAATAATTTGCGCTCCTCGTAGAAACGAATGAGAAAAATATGTGCTAGGTTTGTAATCTGTAAATGAAACAGTGGTTTTAACTACTTTGCATAGTGATTTACTAGAAATTACAAATACATAGCCAGAACCATTCAATAAGTTTTCTTCAAGAACATACCCTTTTACAAGCAGAAATTGGATGATGAACCATTGGTTGTCCTGCTAATGGAAAAAGAGGCTTTGAAATATTCAATGACAACGATCAGAATCTAGTACTTGTAAAACTCAAAAAATTGAATATAGTCCAAATGCATCAACAACTATCTCTTATACTTGGAAGCAAGAAACAAAGTTTCAAATTACTGATTATGATTATCAATCAACTTAAATAAACATAAACAGGAAAATAATAAGGATAGAATAAAACTTCAAAATATATTCAAAGGCTGCAACAGAGAAATGCCACAATCTAAAACTCAATAGTCAATTTTCCCCCAAGAGACCAAAAGGAAACAGGTCTCAAAGCAAAACCACAAAATTAATAAAATTCCTATAACACCCAAACCATCATTCAGAAAGAACCAACACCAATAAGAAAAATGGATCAGATCCAAAAAATCAAAACTCATCCATCATAATAAAACTATTTTGTAAGACTGAGAAAGAGAATTTCTTTACTTTTTTAATATGGAATTTATAGAATAATATGAACAATAAAGCAGCTTCAATATTTCTAAATCATTATATTCTACCACATCTTGCCAAAACAAAATTCCACCTTCTAGAGAACCTAATTCAGGCATCGGTGTTAGTCGAAAACTAACAAACACTTTAAAGAAAATCAAAGTAAATTAAAAAATAGAAAGCATCGAATGCCTTATGGAAAAAGCATCGAATGCATCGTATGCTTTATGGAAAAATACTTGTGAATTTCCACAGCAAAAATTTTCTCCAAAAACAAAATGATATTTTTGATACCAACGCTCCTCCTTTCCACGCCATTCTCTTTGCCCTCATGTCAATTTTGTCCACAATTTTAGCTTTTTAGTAATAGAAAACAACAAAGCTAACAACTTTACCACCAAAATCTGAAAATGGTTATTGGGTTCCTCAAATTCATAGTATTTTCAGCCTCCCAATCAAAAAATTCATGCCAAAATACAGAGTGTACATAAGTTCTATTATTATTACCTGATTTCATGCTTCAACTTTTTTGCTAGATTGGCAGGTAAAGTTGCAGTCATAAGCGGCGGAGCAAGAGGGATCAGCACCACAATCGCTAAAACATTTGCCCAAAACGGTGCCCCCGTCATCATCGCTGACTTCATCGATGGCTTTGGAGCCAAACTCGCATACACCATCGAAGGCCGCTACAAACACTGCGACGTGTCAAAGGAAACCGATGTTGAATCCACAGTTGAGCTTGCAATCAAATGGAAAGGCCAACTAGACATCATGTTCGCCAACGACAGCATTGTAGGTCTCGGAGTCTTAAGTTACGTGGGTTCATTATGGGGCATATCTGATCAAGAGGAAGGGGGAGGGAAGAAAAAGGGTGAGAGAGATCAGGGGAAATAGGGAAGAAAGAAAAAATAAATAAATGGATTTTGATTTTTAATATTAGAATTAGCAATTGTGACAGAAAATTTAAAATTCCGTCACAGTTATGTTAAATATATAGGCGGGAAATCTCTTTTTTAAATTTTCAAGTCAAAATGTACTTGTCTACCTGAGTTTTAGATTTAATTATAACAAAATGACTCACAATTAACAATATATCTAAATGTGACTGATATAACACCATCACACAATCATTTTGAATTTTATATTATTTTTTTCCACGGAATCTGTGACAACATTTATGGTTTCCTTCACAGATAAACTCAAATAATTCAAATTTTTTTTGGCTCCAAAAAATTTATGACAATTAGTGACAACCTATTATGACGAGGTAAAATTTATCACATTTACTGTACCACTTATGACGATCCAGATTTTTCCGTTACTATATGCCCTATTTATGTGACAATTAAGTGACAGTCAAAATTATTTCCGTCATAAAAAGTCATTTTTTCTTGTAGTGATTTAATTTGGGTGAAAAAATCACTAACGATGTATAAATATTTTTAATTAACATGGCTTCCATGTAGGATGTCTTTTTGTAATTTTGTTAATTGGCTATTAATGAGGTGTAAATATTTTCAATTGACGTGGATGCCGTAGGACGTCTTTACCATAGCGTTTGTAATGCATCCTTACCATATGAAAACTATATATATATATATATCATGATAGAATAACACATGTTACTTCTATGAGCTAGGGAATGGAAATTCAACCCGACAATCATTCACAACTCCTCCCAAAATAGGCTCAATGTTCCATACACATTCGGCATCATTGGTTAGAATCTCTCTCTCTAGATATATATACACATTGTTATATATATGTGACATGATGGTTAACTATTATAAAATTATTCTTCTTTCTTCTTGAAGGTGGGATCTACAAATTTTTGGCTCTAGTTGATTCTAATTTGGCTCACACATCCCTCTCGACCTCAACTACTTCAAGGCAATTTAGAAGAAAATCAGCAAAGTTTGCCAAAGTTTTTGATTTTATCATTTCCTGCTGTTATGGTTTCCTTGACAAAGAAATAACAACTTAGGATTTGTCTTTAATCAACCTTTGCACATCATGAAAAATGAGGCCTTTTTTAATCCTTAATTTAGATTACATAGTCTACTTGGAATTCTCGGTATGCTTATTCTTTCTTGAATGATATTGAATTTGTCATTTTAAATGCTTTGTTGACTAGCTAGTGAACTTTATTAATGTTGTTAGGGGTGGGTGTGATGAGGTTTGGTTTGGTTTTAACCGAAAATTGAAACCGAACAGACCAATTGGTTTAAATAAAAGCCTAAAACCGAAAATAAAACTAAACTGAATGGATCCGTTTAGGCTGTAATTGGGCCTCCATTTTGGGCCTAGTTTATGCCCACATTTTGGGCTCCTATTTGGGCCTAACATTTTTTTTTTTTGTGAAAAAAGAACTTTAAAACAATAGGTCAAGTTACCTTCCCATCATAAGTTCATGTTTGATCATAAATTCATATTAGTTTTGGATCACTATAGATCAAGTTATATGTTACTAGTTACCATCCAACATTAATTTATATTATCATACAATTACCCCAAGTTTGGCAAAAATTTATGTTGCTGAAATTTTAAATACCAGTAAACCAAATTAATTACAAACTAGTGAACCAAATTTCAAAAATAAAAATAAAAAAAGAAATAACACACATGTATATAAAAAATGTATGTTGTTCACCTACAAAAGGAAAAAAAAATCATTATCAAAATCAAATTGAGAGAATCATAAGAAAATATAATTAAAATGTGAAAGTAAAAAATTAAAATAATCAACACAATAAAAAAAATTGCTTCAAAATTGCAATTTTCCATTACCAAAAGTAGTTAGCATCAATCAATACTAGTAAGCACTCCTCTACTACAAAAATAAAAAAAATAAAAATAAAATAAAAATAAAAAATAAAAATAAATTAAAATTGAAACAACAAACATAATAAAAAAAAATTATACTAGGTTGCAAATTGTTATATCATATTATCACCTAGTCTCCTACAGAACAAAGTGAATAAAAGTCAAAATAAACAGTATAAGTAAAAATGAAATCATCAAACACTTTAAATACAATATACAATACCTTTTCAATCCATATATGCGTCTATAAATCTCTTTGGCAACCCCTATTGTTTGGCACAACTCTTTAAATGGGAACAAACAATATATTAGATTAATACAATTAAGTAACAAATTAACTATATATTAATTAGAACTTTAATATATTTATTACATACCTTCATCCAACTTATCATAGAATTCCACATCTTCTAAAAAGAATCTATCAACATGAGGAGAAGCCTTAAGCCAATTCTGACAGCATATCAAAGCCTCTACCATCTTAGCAGTCAAAGAACTCCTAAAAGGATCAATTATCTGTCTTCCAGTACTGAAAGCACTTTCAGAAGCCACAGTTGATATTTGAATTGCATATACATCCTTTGAAAGCTTTTCTAAAATAAGGTATTTATGACCATTTACCCTCCACCAATTCAAAATATCAAAATCCTTGATTGTTCGAGATTCACAAGGATCCACCAAATATCTATCAACATCATTTTTCAATTTATTGCACTTATGTGGTTCTCTCTTTTTAAAATAAGACATCCCAACCTTATCAGCATAATTAGCTTACTCCAAATTAGTATCTAAGCTAGTTGCAGTATGCTCTAAATTAGAAATACTTGCACCTTGAGGAGAAAGTCCACTACAATCTGAAATCACTTCTTGGTCCTTATACCAATCAAAAAGACAAAGTAAAGTGTTCTTCAAACCATTTGTCAATTCATTAACTCTCACTTCATCATTCTCATAAAGCATGCCATAACTAAATGAAACATAATCTAGCTTATACTTTGGGTCAAGAACAGTTGGAATCAAAAGCAATTTATTGACATCTCCCATAGAACACCAATATTTATCATATTTTACTCACATTTTCTTGGCCGTATTACTCATACGAGAATCCCCATTAATTGAAATGTCATTTAATTGCTTTTAAATTAAAGAAACTTGATGAAAATAAATATTGGAAGTAACTTGAATTCAAGCATTAAATTTCAAAGTCACATCATAAAAACCTTTGAGAAAAGCAATAAAAGCTTTGGTATCATCCCAATGTGATGTGGGCATCGAGCGCTCTTCTAGCATGGATGTTTGTGATAAGGACATTACGTTGCCAAGTGGACCAGTGACGCGTTCTCGAGCTAAGAAAATCAAAGAAGGAATGCTTAGATTTGTGAAAAGAATTATGGATGAAGATCGATTCAAGTTTCCAAATGATTTGAACACTTTTCCGAGGCCTAATGATGATTTAAGCATGTTGTCCAAGCAAGGGATGAAAGTCGTAATGATGCTCGAGAGTTGCGGAGACGAAACGGCATCATTTTAAAAATAAACAACTTAGAATGGCAATTTCGTAATTTAGTTATTTTCGGCTGATAATGGCAGTTTTGTAATTATTTCTATTTTCGGATTATTTTTATTTAGGGTTAGTTTTTAGCCTTAGGATTACCTTCCTAATTTCCTTAGGATTACTTTCCTAATTTTCTTAGGATTAGTTTCCTAATTACTTTATGGTTTAGATTGATTCTTGATCTAACCCTAGTCCTTATATAAAGGGGGATCAATTCTTTTGTAAGAGAGATTTGAGTTTTTAATCAATTGAGAGAATTAATTTTCCTATTACTCCCAGGAGTGCTCTTGCAAGGTGAGGAATCAATTTCTTTTTCTTGTTGCATTAGGAGTTGAATTATCTTATCAAAGTAGAAATACTTTGTGGCGATTATTCTTCTCTTTCCCTAGCCTTCTAATCCACGTTTTTAGATACAAGTTATCTAAGGGTTTGGTAGGGCGGGTTCTTGTTTTCCAATTATTGTTCAATATTTCTTGTGTGTTTGGGGTTTCGGATTCTTTAATCTTGGGGTTCCGCACAATTGGTATCAGAGCATTGGTTGAGATAAGTACCTATCTATCTTTGTTTTCAATATTATTTTTTTTTCTTTTGTTCTTCGTTCATAATACTTCGATTCCAAAAAAAAAAAAAAAAAA
>QANX01007943.1:17469-47511 GCA_003254975.1 Ochetophila trinervis
CTAATCGCAGTACCAGGCGCCTGGGGTTGCACCTGGGGTCACACCTGGGCGGGTCTGTCCACTAGCCATCGAAAAAAAAAAAAATCCGAATTTTTTTTTTCTTTCTTTTATTTTTTTCTTTCTTTTATTTTTTTCTTTTTGCTTAGGGTAATATTTGTTTTTCATTACTCTAGTTATTATTCTTGCTTTTCTTTTGGTATCTTTTCTTTCTTTGGTTAGGTTTTGAGATTGTGATAATTGCTTTTTGTTTTTCTTGCTTTGATTTGTTGTGTTTAACTCTAAAGTGCAACTTGATTAAAGAGATTGTGAGTGGTAAAAGGCTTGAGTGGTGAGCACATTGAGGGTAAAAAACCAAAATTGTGTGAAACACGAGTGTAGTTACCATTAAAAAGAGTGAAACACGTGAGGGAGAGAAGTAAGGAAATTTTTCTTTTACTAATCTTGTTTTGTAGAAATTAAGATGTCACAAAGAGAAGGAAAAGAAGCCGCTCATTCCGAGGAAGAGAACGAACAGGAGATGATACCGGACATAAAGCTCTTATATAAGGCCTTCATAGGAGAATTTCGGAGGTTAAACATAAGGATGGATGAGTTAAATGATAAGGTAAATGAAGTCTCTATAACCGCCACAAATAACCCAAGGAGAAATGGTTCGCGGACTAGAGATATAGATCCATCGGTTTCCGAGGATGATGAAGTCTCAAATCATTCAATGAGGAGACGTCCAAGGAGGGAGGAACTAAGGACTCGGAGACAAGAGCCGAGAGAAAGGAGGGATGACAACATAAGCTCCATAAAGATGCAAATACCACCATTCAAGGGGAGACATGACGCTGAAGTATATTTGGAGTGGGAAAGCAAGGTTGAACTAATTTTCGCTTGCCACAACTACTCGGATGAGAAGAAGGTAAGACTCGCCGCTGTAGAGTTTACCGATTATGCTTTGGTTTGGTGGGAACAATTATTGCAGACTAGGAGGAGATGTGGTGAAGATCCAATTGTAACTTGGGGCGAGATGAAAAGGGTGATGAGAAGAAGATTTGTACCATCTTCTTATTACCGGGAGGTACACCAAAAGTTGCAGCGGCTCTCCCAAGGAACAAGGACGGTAGAAGAGTACCACAAGGAGATGGAGATGCTCCTAATACGAGCCAAGATAGATGAGGAACGAGAGGCTTCCATGGCTCGATTCTTAAGTGGACTCAATAGAGAGATTGCCGACACTGTGGAACTATATCCATATGTAAAGATAGAAGACTTGGTGAACATGGCAATCAAATCGATTCTTAAGTGGACTCAATAGAGAGATTGCTGACACTGTGAAACTACATCCATATGTAAAGATAGAAGACTTGGTGAACATGGCAATCAAGGTGGAAAAGCAACTTAAAAGAAAAGGGACTACTCGAAGCTTCTCAAATTCTAACTCTAAATGGATTTTAAAGTGGGAGAAACCTAAGGACAAAAAGAAGAGCTTCGATTTCAAGAATAAGGATAAGAGTGCCAGCACACCTAAAGGTACTCCTAATTCTTCTTCTTCTTCTACTACCACTACTAGACATAGGGAGATAAAGTGTTTTAAATGTCAAGGGTTAGGACATATTGCTTCTGAATGTCCTAATAAGAAGACTATGTTGTTGAATGGTAGTGAAATTGTTTCGGAGTCTGAGAATGACAGTGATAACGAAGTGCCACCATTGGAGGATAATTCTAGTGACGAGGAGAACATAGAGTATGCTATGAGGGGAGAGTCTCTAGTTGTTAGGCGAGCCTTAAACCTTAAAGTTAAGGAGGAGAGTCTTGAGCAAAGGGAGAATATCTTTCACACTAGATGTATGTTGAGTGGAAAAATTTGCAGTTTGATAGTGGATGGAGGAAGTTATGTTGTTGAAGGGTAGTGAAATTGTTTCGAAGTCTGAGAATGACAGTGATAACGAAGTGCCACCATTGGAGGATAATTCTAGTGATGAGGAGAACATAGAGTATGCTATGAGGGGAGAGTCTCTAGTTGTTAGGCGAGCCTTAAACCTTAAAGTTAAGGAGGAGAGTCTAGAGCAGAGGGAGAATATCTTTCACACTAGATGTATGGTGAGTGGAAAAATTTGCAGTTTGATAGTGGATGGAGGAAGTTGTGCCAATGTAGCTAGCACTACTTTGGTAGAGATATTGGGCTTGAAATGTGAGAAGCATCCTAATCCCTATAGGTTACAATGGTTGAATGACAGTGGGGAAGTGAAAGTAACCAAACAAGTGAAGGTTGCTTTCGAAATTGGAAAGTATGTTGATGAGGTTGTGTGTGATGTAGTACCTATGCAAGCCGGACACATTTTGTTGCGTAGGCCGTGGCAATTCGATAGGAGAGTTGTTCATGATGGGCATAGGAATAGGTATGCTTTTGAGTACAAGGGGAAGAAGCACACTCTAGCACCTCTATCTCCAAAAGAGGTGTACCTTGATCAATTGAAGATGAATAAACCTACAAATGAGGATATGGGAAGTGAGACTGACAAAAAGAATGAGGGAAAAGAGGCCATGAGAGAAAAGAATAAAACTAAAGGCCCAATGGAGAGTCAAAACACTTGTGACAAAAACATGAGTGAAGTGAGGAGTGAAAAGAAAAAGAATTTCTATGCAAAAATGAGAGATGTGAAAGGAGCATGCTTATGCAAGAGAGCACTAGTTCTCGTGAGGTTTAGGGAGTTTTATTTTTCTGAAGCTAACCTTAACCCATGTTTGCCTAGTATTTTTGTTTCTTTGTTGAAGGAATTTGAAGAAGTTTTCCCGGAGGAATTGCCCAAAGGATT
Organism: Ochetophila trinervis; assembly: GCA_003254975.1. Lineage (NCBI taxonomy): Eukaryota > Viridiplantae > Streptophyta > Magnoliopsida > Rosales > Rhamnaceae > Ochetophila > Ochetophila trinervis. The sequence continues at coordinate 20,274 of QANX01007943.1, forward strand.
ACCACCAATAAGGGGCATTGAACATCAAATAGACTTGGTGCCTGGAGCGAGCCTTCCAAACCGACCGGCATATAGAAGCAACCCTGAGGAAACAAAGGAACTTCAAAGGCAAGTGGAGGAGCTTTTGGCATTAGGATATGTGCGGGAAAGCTTAAGCCCATGTGCTGTACCGGTGTTGTTGGTTCCTAAGAAGGATGACACGTGGAGGATGTGCGTGGATTGCAGAGCCATCAACAAGATTACGGTAAAGTATCGTTTTCCTATACCTAGGTTAGATGACATGTTGGATGAATTGCATGGTTCTTGTGTGTTCACTAAAATAGACTTGAAAAGTGGATACCACCAAATTAGGATGAAACCTGGGGATGAATGGAAAACTGCATTTAGGACTAAGTATGGTTTATATGAATGGTTAGTTATGCCTTTTGGCTTGACTAATGCGCCTAGTACCTTTATGAGACTAATGAACCATATCCTAAGAAATTTTATAGGGAAATTCGTGGTTGTCTATTTTGATGACATATTGATTTATAGTAAAAATCTAGATGACCATGTAGAGCATGTTAGGGCAGTTTTAGAAGTTCTTAAGGAGGAAAAGTTATTTGCCAACCTTAAAAAGTGTACTTTTTGCATTGATCGACTAATATTTCTTGGCTTTGTTGTGAGTGCACGTGGTGTTGAGGTTGATGAGGAAAAGGTGAAGGCTATCCGAGAATGGCCCACACCTAAGAGTGTTTCTGAGGTAAGAAGTTTTCATGGACTAGCTGGGTTCTACAGAAGGTTTGTGAAGGACTTTTCTACCATAGCGGCACCATTGAATGAGATTGTCAAAAAAGAGGTAGGGTTTAAATGGGGTAAGGACCAAGAGGTAGCTTTTCAAACTCTAAAAGATAAGTTATGTTCTGCTCCTATTCTTGTAATACCTAATTTTGACAAAACTTTTGAAATTGAATGTGATGCTTCTGGGATTGGTATAGGTGCTGTTTTCTTGCAGGAAAAACGTCCCATAGCATATTTTAGTGAGAAATTGAATGGAGCTCAACTCAACTACTCTTCGTATGACAAAGAGTTGTATGCCCTTTTCCGTGCTTTAGAGGTGTGGCAGCATTACTTGTTCCCGAAGGAGTTTGTGATTCACACTGATCATGAGTCGTTGAAGCATATCAAGGGGCAAGGAAAGCAAAACAAGAGGCATGCACGATGGGTTGAGTTCATAGAGACCTTTCCGTACGTGATTTGTTACAAGCAAGGTAAGGAGAATGTGGTGGCCGATGCCTTGTCTCGGAGGTATGTCTTAATCACTACTCTTACTTCTAAGCTCTTGGGTTTTGAACAATTAAGAGACATGTATGCTAGTGATGATGATTTTGGTGAAATATATGCTGCATGTGAAAATGGTGCTTTTAATAAATTCTATAAACATGAAGGATTTCTGTTTCGAGAACATAGGATATGCGTGCCCAATTGTTCGATTAGAGAATTGCTTGTTAGAGAGTCACATAGTGGTGGTCTCATGGGGCATTTTGGTGTGCATAAGACCTTAGATATTTTATCTGAACATTTCTTTTGGCCACACATGCGTANTGAACGTTCTGTTGAGAAGAGACATCCTAGCAACTGCAGGGATGTTCGGTCTACCATGGAAATTGAGGATAATACGGATTGCACCAAAGTGAAGATGAGAATATCCCTGTTCTCGCCATTGATCAATGAAATCCTGAGGGATTTCAAGAGTGATGTATTGTTCTTCCAGAGTAGCAGGTATAAGGCAGTGGTCCAGACTAGTGGTCTGGATAAGCTCTTTTGTATAGACACGTCGGGGGGAAATAAGCTGGCGGATAGATCTTTTATGCCGCTTGAAGATGGAATAAGGACTAATGACAGGTTGAATGGTAGGATCAATTGAGGAACCTTCTGGAACATAAGTATATTCCATAAGATTTGTGATAGAACGAGAATGAGGTGTGAAGTTCTGGGAAGGGATAGAAAAGGAAGAAGATGATGTTCGAAGAGAATCATCAGATTGTTTAAATCAATTACTAATAATTGTTTAAAAAAATATTAGGCTGACTCTTCTTTGTACGATTAGCCCAATTTTGGAATTAGGAATAAGCAATAAAAACATATGTAATGGTACATGTGGGTTGCTAGTTATATTGCATAGAAATTGATAATATCTAAGTTGAATTAATATACATTCAAAATTTTTTTACAGACATATCCAAATTACTTTTATATATTTTTTTAATTATTATTGAAAAACAATATATATATTTCAAATAAAAATAAAAACAAAAAAATAGATTTCTAAAAATGAATACAATAGCAATAAAAATAATTATAAAAATGCAAACCGATGGCTGCCATGAAACAGAGTGAGAGAAGAGAGAAAGCGAGGCCAAACTTGTTTGCTAGGTGTTTGTTATGTAGCGAAAAAGCTTCTGCTCCATTCTCAATACCAATTCATACCCTCTTAAAAAAAATTCACTCTTCTTCTTCTTCTTCCCTTAGGATCTGAAAACTCCTCCGTTTCTTCGGAAATGGAAAACCAAATCATTAATGGTGCTCAAGCTGCGAAATTATCTGTTCTCAACTGCATCGATCTTTCATCCCCAGATATCCACCACTCCGTCTCTCTGCTCAAACAGGTTATATGTATATATATGCTTCAATTTAACGTGAATTTTCAAATAATATTAAGCTTCGGATTAACGGTTTTTCTGGGTTCAGGCATGTTTGGATTGCGGGTTTTTCTATGCGGTGAATCATGGAATAAGCCAGGAATTCATGGACAAGGTGTTTGCACAGAGCAAGAGATTTTTCAGTTTGCCAGAGAGTGAAAAAATGAAGCTTTTGAGGAACGAGAAGCACAGGGGTTACACCCCTGTTCTTGATGAGCATCTGGATCCTGAAAACCAAGTTCACGGTTTGTTTCTGTTTTTTGTTTTTTTCCCACCTTTTCTTTGCTGTTTTATCACTCAAGGAAACTTTTTCGTTTCTGGGTTTTTTTTTTTTTTTTTTTTTTTTTTTTTTTTTTTTTTTTTTTTTTTTTTTTTTTAAAATAGGAGATTACAAGGAAGGGTATTACATTGGCGTTGAGGTTCTTGAAGATGATCCTGAAGCAGAAAAGCCATTCTATGGACCAAATGTTTGGCCTGAACCAGGTAAACCCAACTGCAACTAATGCTTTTGTGGCTGCTTGTTAGGAATGAAAAAGTAATTTTGAGTTTGGGATGGTACTTTCATGATCATATAATGCTTTGTCTCCTGGGTCTTTGAGAAAATAAAACATGTTATTGATTTTTAAAACTTTTTTGTGTTTTCCTTTTAGAGACATTGCCTGGGTGGAGAGAGACCATGGAGAAATTTCATCGAGAGGCATTGTAAGTTATTGTCCTTTTGAATGTTTGATTTATATAGGATTACAAAAGAAATAGCATCAAATTTTTGAATGAGTTTAGTGTTTATTCTTTTATTTTTATTTTTATTCAGTTTTTGGTTCCTTTTTCTGTATGCAGGCAGGTAGCTAGAGCACTTGCAAGGATCATAGCTCTTGCTCTTGATCTGGACATTGATTTCTTTGATAAACCTGAAATGCTTGACGAGCCTATTGCAACGTTACGATTACTTCACTATGGAGGTTAACTTTCATTCAAAAGTTTCATCAGTTAACTAGAGACCTTACCACTGATACAAGCTGATAATAGTGCAGTTTCTGCTTTAGGTCAAACTTCTGATCCTTCAAAAGGATTATTTGGAGCTGGAGCTCATTCTGATTATGGTTTGATAACTCTCTTGGCAACAGATGAGGTCCTTGGTCTCCAAGTAAGGAGACTGCTCCCGATGTAACCGTAACTATATATTATTTGCATTACTGCATAATTTGTTTCCATGCTTATTGCAATATTATATATTTGTTATAGATATGCAAAGATAAGGATGCCAAACCTCAAAAATGGGAATATGTATCACCATTAAAAGGGTTAGTAATTGTACCACTCTTATACTATGAGATTTTTTGGTGCTGGTTTTAGAATAAATATTCTGTTTTACTTATATAGTTCATAGTTCTATGTTCATTTCAGAATTATCCTACTTTGTTGACTATTCTTTTACTTGCTTCTGCAATCCTTTAATTTGTATGTATTTTGAAAATTTTGCCATCAAGTTTTTTACTTTGATCTCGTTACCAAATGAATAATTCACTTAGCAGTTTTATAGAAGCCCTATCATATTTTGGTAATCTTTTGAGTAAAAAGCAAGAAACTCGTTCAAAACAATATTGAACACTTACATGCAGCATTCAATCAGTTATGAACGTGACTTTTTCTTAACCTGTTCATTATTTAGCTAAAATATCTGTTTACATGCGATGTTACCTCAGAATACAGAGACTGAAGAATTAAAGAATACAAAGGCAACCTAACAAGTTTAATTCAAAGTCCATCTTTAAAAAATTCTGGGAGTTGATGTTCTCTTCTTTTTGTTTATTTTTTAACAGAGCATTTATTGTGAATCTTGGTGACATGCTGGAGCGCTGGAGCAACTGCATTTTCAAGTATGTACTTCTCTAAGTGATCGCTATGATTGAAAAAAGCATTTTTACTCCCATATGATATATTAATGCCTGTTCTTTCGTGAGCTTCACAATTCATTTGCAGTCCTTCATCCATATATGATATTTCTTCTGTTCAGAATATCTGACTAATATTTATCAAAATGGTCTACGAGGTGAAAACATGCAATGGTGTTTTCCATCTTTATTTGCAGTTTCAATGATGCTGAATGAGTTATAAAGCTTGGATTGCTTTTTTTATTTTTATTTTTTTATTTATAAGTACATTATAGTTTTTCCTGCCACTTTGTTTAAAATACTAGTACACTTTTTATATTATTTGTTAAATACTATCTGGATTCTCAGCCCATCATTCTGTCTCTTGAGGATTTTTTCTTTTTTTCAACTCCTTCATGATTCATGTTTTGACTTTTTTTTATCCTACTTAGTTCTATTGGTTAAATATTATCTGCATTGTCAGCCTATCGTTCAGTCTCCTATGGGTTATTCTTTTTGTTTCTCTAACTCCTGCATAGCTCACATTTTCTGTTTATTTTTCCTACTTAGGTCCACATTGCACAGAGTTTTGGGCAATGGTCAAGAGAGATATTCTGTAAGGCGCCTTGTCTTTTGTATCTTTCTCTCTCTCTCTCTCTATATAAATATGTATATGTATGTATGTATGTATGTATGTATGTATGTATGTAATGCTATATGGCCTTTCACTATCTTTAGATGATAATTGCAATGTCAAAGGTTCTGCTGTGTATTTATATGATGCCTCAAGCTTATTCATTCTGTATTCGGATTATTGTACTTGTCCAGCAGTGATCTGCGCTGCAGATCACCCATGACATCAAACTTTTGTCAATTGAAGCTTGTTTGGTTTCTTTAACAATAAAATCGTGGATTCAGTTATCACAATGGTCCCTTTTGGTTGCTAGGACTTGAAATTTGTGAATAATTAATTTCATCCCTCTTTGTTACTTGTTGGAATTTCGAATTTGTGGATGTTTCAGTTGTGCAACAAACCTTGTTAATCACACTTTGAGGTGGTATCCGAGTACTTAAGTTCTCTTAATCAAGCTCCATCACTAACACATCAGAAAATGTTTAAACTAACTATTTCAATGGCAAGTAAAATGATGGCAAAGAACGAATTTATTTGTTTATTTATTTTCCTTTTTTGTTTTTTATTCCTTCAAGTACATGAAACCAATTTGAATTCCTTGATGGATTAGAAAGCTAAATCAAATTGTTGACTTGTTATACCTTCAATCCCATTTATATTTATCTCTATGTGACTTCTACATTTGGTATATCTTTGATCTCTGTTTTTATATGTGTTTGCTTTGTTGTTTTACTTTTCTTTTCCTTTTTTTTTTTTTTTTTTCTCCCTTCTTCTTTGGGATTAACGTGGCACAAATCCATTGCTTTCACATATAACATCAGTTGTATGTTTTTGTCATATTTATACATACCTCTGCTTATTTCTGAAGCAGATTGCTTACTTTGTGGAACCTAATCATGAATGTCTTGTTGAGTGCTTGCCTACCTGCAAATCAGAAAAAGATCCTCCCAAGTAAGTTATTTATGTTGAAAGAAGAAAAAAAGAATATTGTTATATATTTCTATATCAGCATGGTTAAGTAGTAAAAATGGACAGGCAAATGCAAATCCCATTTTGTCGTGAGACAAATATAGGGTTCGCCAAGATAAGCTTCTAAGTATTTGTAGCATCTAAAAACTTGAGCATCTAAAAACTTTCTCTGTCCTAATTATGCAGTATTACTTTTTATTTCTAACGTTTTTTATTAAGCACTGATATATGTTAACTAATTCGCACTCATCAATGGCCCCTTGGCTCATTGGAATGTGGTTAAACACTGGGAGACCTTAGGGAGAAAAGAGGTCAAGAATTCGTGTCCTAAGGGGCAGTTACACCAGTTGGGGAGATTAGAAAGAGCAAACAGAGCTCATGTAGATATTCACATTTTTCTTTAGCTTTTTGATAAAAATAAAGCATCAGTAGGTTGCATAATAATAATTACCACTGACGTAGTGGAGTAACTGGTTGTCGTTTCACAGAGCTTAATGTAGTTTCATTATTTAGCTGCATTATTATGTTAGAGATGTCTGTTGTTTGAAACGAGTCATTCAGTTTTGAAGACAGCCACCTCTTGATAACCTCACCAGTTGTAATTTTGCCTCAGACTCTTGTTGATGAATTTCCAAAATTGTATACAAGTTTCTGGAGAACACATCGATTTGATTCATTCTTCCTCTGGAATCTTTCAGCTCCAGGAAATCTTTGTCAATTACATCATAGACTTAGATTTGGTGCCTCACAAAGTATTTTGTCCCGAATCCTGGAATAAATATCTGACAAATGGACATCAGTTTTAAACTAAACTTCTAATGCATTTCAAAAGATCTGCTAACTATGTCATTCCACTTCTGCTTTTTCTCTCTTTTGCTAGGTTTCCTCCTATCTTATGTCGAGATTACCTGAGTCAACGCTACATGGATACACATGCTGATCTGAATACGTACGGCAAACATTAAATTAAATGGATCATCTCAAATTTGCATTTGGAGATGAATACAATTCGAAGAGAGCATGAACCAATAAAAAAAGCTTACCATGTCCAGATAAAGATAGTTGATAATGATATAACAAAAGGTAGTTGCATTTTTACAAGTTTCCAGGTATAGGGTGTATTACATATTTCATATGTTTAGAAAAAAGTTTTCAGAAGTTTCAACATCTTCACTAGCTCGTTGAAACAAAAGTTGTACTTTTCTTTTGTATATTAATAAAGAGTGAATTAGTGGTTCTGAAACAATGTAGATGAGTAACAACTTGGCAATTTTAGATTCTGTTGAAGAACATTTTTTACCAATCCTTTGCTTACTGTGATCCAATTCCTTGTATTTTTAACTTTATACCAATCAAAACTGCATTGCACTTTTGGTTGATAGTTGTTGAAGATTGTTTGAATGTTGTTTCCATATTGGGTTGATATTGGTTTCCATATTTGTTTTTGAGTGAGATTTTAGGAGTTTAATTGTAAATAATTCTTATTTCCTTTTGTATATAATCCTAGATCTTATTTCTTCGTATGTATAATCTGATGTCTATAAATTGTACAGTGGTCATATGTTAATTAAGAAAGATAAATATAGCTTTTTTGCTGCTATTTTTCTCATGGTATCAGAGCCATGGTTGAAACCTTAGTTTTTTCCCTTCCGTCTTTTGTTGGCATTTTTTTTTTTTTTTTCAGCCTTTATTGCTGCTGGTTCTTTCTTTCCACAAGTTTTCTTTTCCAGCAGCCTTTATTACCATTTCTATTTCTTCAGGCAATTTTTTTGTCTAGCAACTTATAGTGCTTCTAAGCCTTTATAAGGATTAGATTTTCTTCCCAAACTTAGAAAATGTCTGAAACTAAGGATGAAAACTCATGAACCGTTTCCATGCAATCTACAATAAAACATTGTTTGTGGTAAATATCCAACTTTTCATGCCACGTTTCAATTAAATGGAACAAACTACGTCGATTGGACAAAAATAGTTGACTTAAAGGGAGGAGCAAGATGCATCACATTCTCGGGTCAAAACCAAAGAAAGGAGACATTGGTCTTGCTGCTTGGGATGTAGAGGACTCACGGATCAAGGAGGGTTGCGAAATTCCATGCAACCTAAAATTGCCAAGACCTTTTTTCTTGCTAGCTCCAACAAAGTATGGAAAGCAGGTCGACAACATACTTCAAGGTACAAGATAATGCTCATATATATGAGATTCCAAGCAGAATTTTTACTACTAAACAATGTACTTTGCCTGTAACTGAAGGATCCTACTTGGGTGAGCCTTTTCAAAATTCAACAGGGTTTCCTGCATGAAACCCTTTCATTTTATGTAATTTTTTTCCATAATGTGTAAATTTTTTTCCATATCATGTAATTTTTTCCATAATGTATAATTTTTGTTCATATTATGTAATTTGTTTTTCCATATCATTTAATTTTTTTAGAAGTTTAAGTGAAACCCTTCAAACAAGGGGTTTCACTTGAGTTTTTCCTGTAATTGAATGCTTCAATATAATGCAAAGCCTATGGCTTGAGTTAGATAATTATGAGAATTTGCAGCTTAAATGTAGTGATGATATTAACATGTTTTTGGAGTTTGTTGAACAGGAACGCGTGTATATCTTTTTGGTTGGTCTGAGTGATGAATTTGACCAGGCACAGGCACAAATTCTTGCAAGGAAACCTGTGCCATCTATAAAGGATGCCTTCTCAATTATTAAGAGTGAAGAAGGTAAGATAATTGTTATGCTTGATAGTCATCGGCAAGAAGCTCAACCTTACTTTTCTTTTTTAAACCTTCCAAATAGCGTATAACAATTCCTACACGAGAAAAGAATGAATCTAAGTATCAACAGTGGTATACCCACTATAAGAAATCAAGATATACCAAGGAGACCTGCTAGAAGTGCATGGCAAGCCACCATTTGTCGAAAAATGACCTATGGGACTGAGGGGTGGACAAGCTTATCTAGTTAATGGAGAAGATAATCATCAGGATACCACTGCCAATGTTGGATAGCTTCAGGTAAAAGGGGAAATCTGTTGAAGGTGGCACTTTTGGTGGCATGGCTGCTGATATGGTTGCAAAGATGTTGAAGATGAAAATATTTTGTGCAGACCAGATTAGTTCAAATCTAGTTGATTTTGGATCAGCTTTGTGTCAAGTGTCTTGGTTACATGTGAAACAAGTAAACTAAATGTACTTTGTGTTTAGTCTTATTTTGGCTGATATTTTTGTCAGTTTTTTGTGGCCTATGTTATGTTGCTTAATAAGGGTAATCATGTCTGTAAAAGGAAGCATGGTTGTATCTGTCAAATGACAGAGATTGGGTATTTTTTGTTTTTGGTCTTGTATAAACCATATGTTTTACATTTAATGTAAAGAAGAGGCTTTTATGCAATGATATGTTTTTTCCTCTCTTTAGAACTTCTCTTGGGTCATACTTCTAACATGGTATCAGAGCATTAACTGATCTTAGAAGGGCAAGATTCATGAAAAGCAACCAGACTAAGTGAGTCTTGAGCTACTTGTTTTCGAGGCACCAAAACCAGTTTAGAGCCTACTATTTTCTTCTTGTTTTTCCTCTTTGTTAAACCATGGCTTCAACCTATTTTTTAGCCCCCTCTCCACCATTTTTCACAGGTGAAAACTATGCAATGTGGTCTATCAAAATGAAGGCTTATTTGCAAGCTTTTGACCTGTGGGAGGTCACAGAAGAAGGAATGGAACCAGAGCCATTGAGGGCAAACCCCACTGTAGCTCAAATGAAATAACACAGCGAGGATGTTGCCAAGAAGTTCAAGGCATTGGCTGTCATCCATTCCTCTGTCTCTGACACTATATTCACTAGAAAAATGACATGTTCTACAGCAAAAGAGGCTTGGAATAAGCTCAAAGAAGAGTTCCAAGGAAGTGCAAGAACAAGGCAAATGCAAGTCTTGAACTTAAGAAGAGAGTTCTAGACTTTGAAAATGAAAGAAAGTGAGCTAGTGAAGGAGTTCACAGATAGAGTTCTAAAGATTGTAAACCAGATTAGAGTGCTTGGAGAGAAGCTACCAGACAAGAGGGTTGTTGGAAAGGTATTGGTGAGCTTACCTGAAAGGTTTGAGGCAAAGATTTCATCCTTGGAGGAATCTAGAGACCTAAATGAGACAAGCTTGGCTGAGCTTGTAAATGCATTACAAACTACAGAACAAAGGAGATCTATAAGGCAAGAAGAGGTCTCATAAGCTGCATTTTTTGTCCAACAAAAAGGAAAAGTTGCATACCACACACACCAAAGGAAGCAAGGAGGAGGAAACAGAGAAAAATGGAGAAATGAAAACGTTTTCAGCTGAGATATCAACAATAAAACGTTTGGAAAGTGCTCTGACTGTAAAAATGATAATCATGCAAAAAAATTTTGCTGGTTTAGGCCTAACATCCAGTGCAGAAATTGCAAGAAATTTAGACATATTGAAAAGGTATGCAAGAGTAAGGGAGGACATACACAACAAGCTCATCAAGCACAAGCTGCAGATGAGCTAAAGTAGCAATGTGAGAGGCTGCTTGTTGCCTCTTGTTATGCAACAAATAGTAGCAATGAAGCTTGACTCATTGACAGTGGTTGTACACAACACATGACTTATAATGCTGGATTATTCAAATATTCCAAAGTCCAAATTGGAAATGGAGAGTTTATTGAGGTGCAAGGAAAGAGAGAAGTGGTTGTGGGAACCTCAAAAGGTACCAAACTCCTCTCCAATGTTCTTTATGTACCTGAAATTAACCAAAGCCTACTAAGTGTAGGTTAAATGCTTGAAAATGGGTATTCTTTGCATTTTCAAGGAAAAACCTACACCATTAGTGATAGAAGTGGTCGTGGAGTTTTAAATGTTGGCATGAGAGACAAGAGTTTTACAGTAGAATGGAATAAAGGAAAAAAACAAGTTTTTTACACAAAAACTAGTGAAGAGTCCAAGCTTTGGCATAAAATACTCGGCCATCATAACTTTAAGTCTTTAAATTTTATGCATACAAGTCAATTAGTTGAAAATCTGCCTCCTATCAAGCTACCCCAGCAAATTTGTGATATATGTCAATTAGGGAAGCAACATAGACTTCCATTTCCCACGAGAGGTGCTAGAAGAGCCTCTGAAAAACTACAGCTTGTCCATAGTGATATGTGTGGTCCAATGAGTGTAAATTTCTTGAATGGCAGAAGATATTTCATCACTTTTATAGATGATTTTTTAAGGTTTTGTTGGGTCTATTTTTTGAAGCAAAAGTCAGAAATGGCAAAGGTCTTCAAAAACTTCAAATTGTTGGTGGAAAACCAGGCTAATAGTTGCATCAAGATTGTGAGAACTAATAATGGAACTGAATATACAGCAAAAAGATTTGAGGAACAATACAGCCAAGCTGGAATTCAACATCAACTCACAGCTTTATATACTCCACAACAAAATGGAATAAGTGAGAGGAAAAACATGACTTTAATGGAGATATGTAGATGCTTGCTCTTTGAAAAGCACTTGCCAAAAAGATTTTGGGGAGAAGCAGTGAGAACTGTTGCTTATTTACAAAACGGGTTGCCCTATAAAGTTTTGGAGCTCAAAACTCTATATGAAAAGTGGTATGGAGTCAAGCCAAATGTGGAGTATCTCAAAGTTTTTGGAAGTGTATGTTATGTACATATTCCGGATGTTAAAAGAGATAAATTGGATAAGAAATCAAACACAGGAATTTTCGTTGGTTATAGCAACACAACCAAGGGGTTTCAGGTATACGTTTTGGAGACCAAGAAGTTAATTGTAAGTAGAGATGTTAATGTGGATGAATATGCTACATGGAATTGGACCAAAGAAGATGTCCAAAAAGAAGAAATGGAATATGTTCAAGCTATTCCATTAAATCAAAATGAGGAGGAGCTAACGGATGATGAAAATGCAGTGGGAAGTAGTGGCACAAGACCTCTTATTGATGTTTATGAAAGGTGCAAATTGCTTTAAATGATCCTTTCACTTTTAGTGAGGCAAATCAATATAAAGAGTGGAGAGAAGCCATGGAAGTTGAACTAAGCATGATCATCAAGAACAAAACATGGGAGTCCTCCGAGAAAGAAACTTATTGGAGTTAAATGGGTCTTTATGACCAAACTGAATGCAGATGGGTCCTTAAACAAACATAAAGCAAAATTAGCAGTAAAAGGGTATGTGCAACAACTTGTAGTTGATTATGGTGACATGTTTGCACCAGTTGCAAGGCATGAAACTGTGAGATTATTGCTGGCCCTTGCTGCCCAAAAAGGTTGGAAAGTGTTTCATCTGAATGTCAAGTCTGCATTCTTGAATGGATTCTTGGAGGAAGAAGTATATATTGAGCAACTCGAAGGTTTTGAGGTCCAATGTGAGGAGGATAAAGTTTATAAGCTTTATATAGGTTGAAACAAGCTCCAAGAGCTTGGTATAGTAGAATTAATGGTCATTTGTTGCAGCTAGGCTTTCATAGAAGTGAAAATGAACCTACTTTGTATATCAAAGCATGCTCAAGTGAAAAAAAAAAACTCATTGTTTCACTTTATGTTGTTGACTTGCTAGTCACGGGTGAGAATTATGAAGATATGATGGAATTTAAACTGGAAACGCAGAAAAACTTTGACATGTCAAACCTTGGAGTAATGAATTATTTTAATGGAATGGAAATTGATCAAATGAATGGTTGTATTTTTCTATCACAGCATAAATATGCAATGGAGTTGCTGAAAAAGTTTAATATGAAGAATTGTAAAGCTGTAGATACACCAATGGTCCAAAATCAACAATTTGAATTGGAAGATGGAGCTGAAATGGTCCAAGGATTAGTTTATAGGAGCTTGATTGGGAGCCTCCTATACCTATGTGCTTCTCGGACAGGTTTAACCTATTCAGTAAGTATGCTGTCAAGATTTATGCATTCTCCCTCTCAAATTCACTATCAAGAAGCCAAAAGGATATTAAGATATGTGAAAGGCACTGTAGATTTTGGAATCTGTTTTTCAAAGAAAAAAGAAGGAAAATTGGAGGGATACAACGATAGTGATTAGGCTGGAAGTAGAGGATATGAAAAGTACTTTAGGGTATCTTTTCTCTTTTGGTTCTGGTCCATTTTCATGGTCTTATCAAAAACAAGGTTCTGTAGCACAATCTACAATTGAAGCAAAATACATTTCTTCAGCTGCAGCTACAAATCAATGAGAAGCAAGATGGAGCTACCACCATTTATTGTGACAACAAGTCAGCCATATCCATTGCTCAAAATCCAATTCAACACAGAAGAACTAAGCATATACCGGTGAAATATCGCGTTGTAAAAGAAGCTTAAAAGAATCATGAAGTAAAGCTGGTGCATTGCTCATCCGAAAATCAGCTTGCTGATATATTCACTAAACCTCTCCCCAAAAACGGGTTTGAAACATTAAGAGCTTACCTCAATGTTTCCACCAAAAAAGCCAAGGAGGAGTGTTGAAGGTGGCACTTTTGGTGACATGGCTGCTCACATGGCAACAAAGAGGTTGAAGATAAAAACATTTTGTGCAAACCATATTATTTCAAATCTGGTTGATTTTGGATCAGCTTTGTGTCAATTGTCTTGGTTACATGTGAAACAAGTAAACTAAGTGTACCTTGTGTTTAGTCTTATTTTGGCTGATATTTTTGTCAGTTTTTATGGCCTATGTTATGATGCTTAATAGGGGTAATCATATCTGTAAAAGGAAGAATGGTTGTATCTGTCAAATGACAGAGATTAAGTAATTTTTTTTTGGTTTTTGGTCTTATATAAACCATCTGTTTTACCCTTAATGTAAAAAAGAGGCTTTTATGTAATGATATGTTTTTTTCATCTCTTTAGAACTTCTCTTGGGTCACACTTCTTACAAAATCAATCAGGATGAGATAGATCGTCTATGGAACTTGCTTGCTTCTCTTGAGCAGCCTAGTGCCACTTGTTCATTGACATAATCTAGTAAGTTCTCTTCTGTCTTAAGTGCCTCTAAAACTTGTTTACTTAATTCATGGGTCATTGATTTAGGTGCCACAAATCATATGACAAATTCACCCCTTTTTTTACTACCTTTAGTCCATGTTCTGGTAAAAAAAAAAAGTGACTGGTGATACATTGGCTACAGTTGTTGGCCACAAAACTATTGCCTTGACTTTCTCTGTCTTTGACATCTGTGTTACATGTACCAAAACTTTATGTTAACCTTTGTCAGCCTGTCAAATCCCAAAGGATTTAGGTTGCCAAGTAATTTTTTCTTCACTCCATTGTGTTTTTCAGGAAACCTCTACGGGGAAGACAATTGGGCATGCTAAAGAGCATGATGGTCTCTACTACCTTGAAGCTAATGGTGGAAAGGAAAATCATCTCCCACTTTCTTGTCTCTAAAACTAGTTTAAAATAAAGCTCAGATTTAGTTACATCATTATCGATTGAGACATCCACCTTTTCCTTTGTTAAGAAATACGTTTCCTTTATTATTTAAGAATGTTTATCAGTTCAAAGTGGATTAAATTTGAAAATAACCAATCCGATCAAATTAATTATCAATTGATTTTTTCAATCCAAACTAAACCTATTTCTGTATTAAATCTAATCTAATCTAACTAGTAATTGGATTGGATCGGTTTGGATGTCTTTAAACAAAACAAAACAAAAAAAAACTTTTGAGTTGTTTTAAATTTTTGGAGTTTTTTAATTTAAATTCTCAAAGTTTGACTAAACTTTTTATTACTATATCATTTTATTATTATTTTATGTTACTAAATATATATTATTAAAAAATGACATTTGTATATTATAAATATAATTTATTTATTTATTTAAAAGGTAATTGGATTGCTTTGATTAGTTAATCAGTTTTTGTAGATTAAAAATCGAACCTATCCGATCCAATAGTCGGTTTTCAAAATTTAAATCCAGTTTAATCAAATCCAATTACACTAAGGCTGTGTTTATTTGACAAGATAGGGGAGAGGATTAGATTTCTATATCCGGTCTCCTCCTTTATCCTATGTTTGGTGGTGCATCAAAACCGGATTAAGAAATCTGATAACTTATCCAATCCGGTGACTTATAATAATTTCTAATCCTGGAGAGACTCACAGGATTAGAAGACTTGGACTGGGATTTAGATAGAAATCGTTATTTGGCTGGTTGAATCAAGCTGCTCCCCCATGCTTTCCAATAGATCTACTTCAATCAGGTTTCAAATTTGCTTCAATCTCCAATTTTTTTTATTTTCCAATTTCTCAGTTTTTTTCAGATCCGAATCTCAGTTTTTCTTTTTGTATTTGTCAAATCCAAATCGGTCTTTCATCTGCTTCAATTAGCTTTTGAATCTTGCTTCAATCTTGCTACAATCACAGGTTGGTTCCTTGTTTTTGGACTTGGGTTTTTTATATGTGTGAATTTCATTGACGATAGAGCTTTCATATTATTTCATCTACAAAATTATTATATGTGCGTATTTCCTTGTTTTTGGACTTGAGTTTTTTATATGTGTGAATTTCTTTGTTTATGGACTTGGGTTTTCATCTGCGAATATCATTATATGTGCGAATTTCCATAGCAACAACTCCGAAACTATACAAATCCAATTCTTTGCTAAGTTTCCCCATTGTCGACTGTGCCTTTTTTGAGCTAATGTGCAAAACAGGTGTGGCTTTTTTGTGTTTTTGGAATATATATGACATGGATAAGGTGTGGTTTCTCTGCCATCATCGAGATTTGGATAGTAAGAATTTTGTTCTATGATGAAACTTATGCTTAGTGGACTTCTAAAGGAGGAGTTATCCATATTGGATAGTACACTAAAAAAAAAAATTGTCAATTTGTGAATTGTGAAAGTAGTTGATGACACTTTTTACCAAATTTAAAAAAAAAATACAAAATCCCTCTATTTGTAGTGTGTTTGCTTTTAATTGTATTGTAAACATTTATAATTCATCAATGAAATTTCTTAAAGCATTTTGAAAATCAATGATAAGCATTTGTAGTATGTTTGCTTTTAGGCTTTGGGAAACTCTTTGGTCAATAGTTGCACTAGAAAATCGATGATCAACATTTGTAGTGTGTTCTTTGCATTTAGTTTGCTATGTGAATTACTACATTATGATCTTAAAAAAGATAGTGTTGTTAGCCTAGAAGAACAAGTGTGTATGTTTTTACATGTACTTGCTCATCATGTAGAAAACCGAACCATTGGAAATAGATTTAAGCGTTCAGGAGAAACTATTAGTAGGTACTTGGTGTTGAATGGAGTATTGCAGTTGCAAGGTAGCTTATTAAAATCTCCAAAACTAGTGCCTGCTAATTGTATCGATGAAAGATGGAAATGTTTTAAGGTATGTTTATAAAGTTTCATGTTTGTTATGTTATTATACAAATAAATGTAATGACTTATAAAATTTATTATAATCAACTATATAGAATTGTTTGGGAGCATTGGATGAAACCTTTATAAAGGTTCATGCGTCTGATATTGATAAGCCTAGATATCAAACACAAAAATGAGAGCTTGCTACTAATGTATTAGGTGTTTGTGATCAAAACATGATGTTTATTTTCATATTACATGGTTGAGAAGGTTCAGCTTCTGACTCTAGAGTCCTCAGAGATGCTTTTAATAGAACAAATGGGTTAAGAGTTCCAACTGGTAAGAATACTTTGTGATGGTCTATGTTAAAATTAGTTGTTACGAAAATTAGTTTTGTGAAATAGCATGACAAATTAATTATTATTTATTCATGTTAGGTTATTATTATCTTGTGGATGCCGGATACACAAATAGTGAAGGTTTTCTTGCACCATTTAGAGGGACACATTATCACATTTCATAGTAGAGAGTTGGTGGTGCACCACAAAACCGAGAGGAATACTTTAACATGAAGCATGCATCTGCACGAAATGTAATTGAGAGGTGTTTTGGATTACTTTAAAAGTGTTTTTCCATATTAAAGAGTCCATCTTTTTATCCAATCAAAACACATGGGCGAATAATCACTGCAAGTTGTCTTCTACATAAACTTATTAGGAGAGAAATGTCAAGTGATCCAATTGAACTTGATGTTGATGAAATGCAAAGTGTTGAACCAATAGTAGACAATGAAACGATAGGATCTATTGAGGCATCAAATGAATGGAGTGAGTGGAGGGATAATTTGGCTACACAAATGTATGGTGAATGGAGGGCAAATAGAAATGGTTAAAACTATTTATGTTTTTAATTTGTTGTGAAATTTGAACTTTGTATTTTTCTCATTTTATGAACTTGTACTATGGATATTGTATTTTGAATATTTTAGTTGGATTGAATAAACTGCTACTTTTATGTTTTTGTATTAAAATGTACTAAAATGTTATAAGTTTTTTATTTGATATTTTGGTTTTTGCCTTTATTGTGAAGTTGGTTTTGAAATGCAAAGTGCAAGTAGCAGCCATGGCAATTCACGAACAAGGAAGTTTAATAGGCGTGTGTGGAGTAAGATTGAAGAGGATACACTGTTGAATATAATTGATGATGTAGTGGCCAAGGGGTATAGAACTGAAAATGGTACCTTCAAACCTGGCACATACAATTTTATTGAAAAATCCTTAGCCAATTCGTATCCAGGATGCGATTTGAAAGCCAATCCACACATTGAATTGAAAATGAAGAAGTGGAAAAAAGATTATGGAATCGTTTTTGATATGTTAAACATGAGTGGATTTGGATGTACTGACACAAAGAAGTGTATTGAAGTTGACAATGATGATGTTTGGGCAGACTATGTTAAGGTTTGAATAAAAAAAAACTTGCCACTAATTTATTTGTCAAAGTTTATGTTACAAATTTGTTTTAACCGTTTATGTTTATATAATTACATAGACTATCAAAGATGCTGACGGATGGAATGATAGACTATTTCCCCTGTATGAAAGGTTGGCTAATATATTTGATTGGATTGTGCGACCGGCAGAGATGCTGAAACTCTCGCTGACATGGTTGCAGATCTTCATAATGATGTTGAGACTCGAACTCATCCAACTTACACTGGAGAAGATGAGAAGGATTCTCCAATGTCAGTTGGTCAAACTTCACAGTCGCAGCGGATCAGTCGTAGAAAGAGATCTAGACCAGCTAATGGAGTAACTAGTGGATTGAAACACATTGCTGAATCACTGGAGAAAATGATGGGTGAATCTAGGCAACAGTGGGATAAACTAGTTGATTCTATATGTCCTAAACTTACTGAAGAAATGCAATAAGTTATGCGTGCTAAACTTAGGAGGCTTTGGATGTCGGTTAGTGTTAGAATAAAGGCTATAAATATTTTTAGTGAGAAGCCACACAAGTTTAAAGTGTTTGATCGATTAGATGATGATGAAGAAAAATTTGAGTTCATTTCTGAGTTGATTGGAGGTTCATCCATGGGTTGATAGAGGTTGAATGTGCATGACATTGAAAATACTTTGTTTAAGTATTTTCAAATTTTATCTCGCTTTTTTATGCTTATACGTGTTTACGTTATAATGAGCATTAGTGGTATGGATTGTTTATTTTATGTTATTTATATGGATATGAACAATATTAATGACAATTGTGTTATGTTTATTTATTTTCTAATGTTTCTAATATTTTTGTTATTTATATAGTTGAAATTACACTAATATATTTTGTATATATATAGATACTAGTAATGGTAGATCAAAAAATATGTTGTGTTCAGATGAAGACAACCAGGAATTTATAACTCATGGGTAGAATGTCAAGAACAAATTCATGAATTCAAAGGCAACTTACACAAATCCTATCATTCAATAGATGAAATATAAATAACTTATATTTCATACATTGAACGTACAATTAAAAATAATAATAATATGCTCTACAGTAGAAATGGAGGTTAATAATCACAGTGCACCAATTATCGAAGCATATATGAATGTTTATTTTTCATCAGCTTAATTTTCGGTTGCACAGTTGGAGTAGTTGTTATGACTATACTAGCATATGTGTATTAGGTTAATTTTTATTTTTATTATTTTTTATTTTAGTAGTTGTTTCTGTTGTTGTGAACAATTATGACATATTAGTATTAAATTATGTTTAATATTTTCTAAATGACATAATATTATGTTTTATTAAATTTATAATTATATATATATATATTACAATATATTTTATTTATCATGTTTATTTAAATTAAAATTACATTTTATAATATAATTTATAAAATATAAAATATATTATTAAATTGAAATACAATCCAGTCTAGTCCGAGACTGCACCAAACACAGGATAGGATTTGATAAATCCAATCTTGTTATATCCAATCTGATTCAATCCTGCCTACCAAATGCACCTTAAAATAACTGATCCAAATAAGTTACATTGGATTATATCGGTCAGTTTCATCAGTTGATCGATTTTTTTGAACACCTCTAATTTGAGTCTTGATAGTTTTCATTGTGAAGTGCGTGAATTAGCAAAACATCGTCGTGTTTCTTTCCCTTTAAGCTATAGAAAATCTTTGAGACATTTTGCTTTGATTCATATTGATGTTTGGGGACCATCTCGAGTCCCTAATATATCTTGTACTTGGTGGTTTGTCTCATTTATTGATGATTTTTTTAGGGTTACTTGTATTTATTTATTAAAAAATAAATATGATTTTAGTTCTATCTTTTCAACATTTCACAATTTGTACTCAATTTGGAGTTAGTATTCAGACTGTTAGATTTGACAATGGAAAAGAGTATTTTAATCATACTATTTATTCTTATTTCGCAAAGAATAGAATTGTTCATCAGTCTTTCTATTTGGATTCACCCCAACAAAATGGGGTAGCCAAAGGAAAAATAGACATCTTTTAGAAGTTACTCGAGCACTTTAGTTTCACCAAAAACTTCATAAATCTTATTGGGGTGAGACAGTTTTAACTGCCGCATACCTAATTAATAAGCTACCATCAAAGGTTCTAAACTTCCAAGCTCCATTAGATGTCCTTACCCAATTTTTTTCTAACTCTCATGAGTTTAATAGAGTTCTTCCTCGAGTATTTGGGTGTGTATCTTTCGTTCACATACATGCTCATCATCGAACAAATCATGATCCACTCGCTCTTATGGTTATTCATCAAACAAAAAAGGGCTATAAATGTTATCATCCACCCTCTAAGAATTTTTTTAAATTCCATGAATGTAACGTTTGTTGAAAATCAGTTCTATTTTTCCTAACGTTATCTTCAAGGGGAGAAATTATATGAAGATAAAGAATAATCTCTTGCTAGTTTTGACCATATTCCATATCCTCAAATTCCTCCTCAACTTCCTCCTCACTTTGGTGAAATAGAATGAAGTGATGTGCAATCTACAAAAGAGAAAAAGGTGGAAAGTGATGAACCCATACCACTAAAGGTCTATTCAAGGGAAAAACATGTCACTGATTCTTCACATGCCCAAGAAGTTGATCCCGTGGTAGGTAGTAAAACAAACCTATCATATAATGAGAACAATTTTGGTTTGCATTTTGATATTTTTGACCATTCTGGTTTTCATTCTGATTCTAATGATGACTAATGTTTTCCCTTAGCTCTTAGGAAAGGCACTCAGAAATGCACCCAGCTCTTATTAATACTTAATCAATCCACCGGCAAGTTTTTTATAGGCATATAATGTTTTTGGCACCCAACTTTTATGTAATAGGCATAAAATGTTAATGTTTTTATGCCACTTTTTATATTGAATTTGAGCTAGTTTATAATTAATTGTCAATGAAAAATACTTAATTTCTGTATTTTTCTATTTTCAGTAAAAGAAAGACAAATGCTGGAATTACCGTATTTCTGCGCAACCTTTACTGAGAAAATCATATATGGAGCCACACAAGAATTTTTGTGTGATTCCAGTTGCTAATGATTCCTGATTTACTATGCTTCAAATATGAAAATTTTCATTTCAATTGGTTTGGCCAATCTTTCCATTTTGATTTACAAATTCAACAAATTCATCAGTTGCAGCAGATTTACACTGTCTCGGGAAAATGAGGATTTGAGTGTCTTCCTGATGTCCAAATTGTGCGATCAATATATTATTGGAATGATAAGACACATACCTAACTTTTTCAACAAAAATAACTGGATTCAGAGTTCATTTGGTCAACCAAAGTGTACTAGGAATCTGCCTGACAATCATTGAAGATAAAAAAGGAAAGTTTGATGCTTACTAGGACTACCATTGTGATTGAACTGCCATGTCACCACATATCAGCCATGTGTCCGAATTTGCCACATCACATGACACATGGAAGGTTAGATTATTCTAATTATTTTAATTGGAATAATATTTGGGATAAAAGGAAGGGAAATTAGAGATTGATTATGATTCCTAACAAGATAAGGAAAGTTTCTCTATTCCTAGTGTGAACATGAGACACAAATACATCCTTACCTTTGGTGTGGCCGGCCATGTAGAGAATGTAGGAGTTGGTATTGTGATTTCCATGCTATCTCCTATATTCTCTAGGTTTTAGAGGTACCTTAGGGTTAAATCTCCCCTAAACATTTCCTATAAATACATAGCTACCTTAATTAATAGTGAAAACACAATCTTTTCTACACAGCACACAACCCTCATGGCTGCAATAATTCAGCCCTCACGGCTCCCTCTTCTCTCTTCCTCACGGAAGCAAAGCTTTTCTTTTAGGTTTTTGTTTGTTAATTCATAGCAAAGTTGTGCTGCACAAAGCAAAGTACAAGGAGGTTTGGCCAAGCCATTGGAGGAGTCAAACTTGCTACCTTAATCATAGTTTGGAGAAGCCAAGGATTGAAGTTTGAAGGATAAATTCCAGCAGCCATCAATATTGGATTTGATTATTTTTCTCTTTATTTTCTTGCTATTTAATCTATGTTATTTCTTTATTATTTGATGGATAATTTAGAAATCATGTGTAACTAATTTTACTATGAGGATTGTGATGTAACCCTATTACAAGTATTTAGTTTTTAATGCATATTTAGTTTGATTCATGTTTAAAGGTTGATATATTATTGTAGTTCTTAATGCTTCCATGAAAAGGTGGACTGATCAAGTATTTATATTGGCTTAGAAATAAGGGATATCAGTATGGATGGGCAATAAAATACATGTTTATAGAAATATTGCATGCCTTAGTGACAACTTTAACAAGATCTTATTGGGTTTGCATGTCTTAGGGCTTAAATTTCCGTATTTAGATTAGAGATAATTAAATACGCTGTGCTTGCTAGATTAGAATGCATTGAGTAATCAACTTCTGGTCATTTGTGGTTAAAGGGGGGTTAACCTATGAATCTATATTGCATTAGGACTAAATATGAGTAATAGTGGTGAAGTCATGATCCTTGTTTTTTAAAATATGTGAAATCTTACTTGCTGCCATGTCTTTAATTTTATTATTGCTTTCTTAAATTGCTGTCTTGATACTCAACAATCACTAAAAAACAAATTTCTTTTATTTTTCAAAATTTAATTTACAATTGACTTATTTTTAAAACTAGAGACATTATTCCTCATGGGATCAATATCAGTTATCTTTTTAAGAAATCCACTTTATTACTTGTTGATTCGTACACTTGCGAGTTGATCTAAAATATACCACAACAAGTCTTTTTAACCTCTCATCTTTTATTTCTGTTTTTCATTACTGTTTGCAATTTTGGTTGCTGTTTTAGGTTTTTCATTACTGAATTTTTGAGTTTATTTGTTTAATCTGCTGATTAATAAAAAATAAAAATAAATTTAATACTGCAGTTTTATTTACTGTTTTAATTAGTTTGTTCACTGTTTTAATTTTTTAGTTGCTGTTTGGTGTTTGGTTTTGCTTAATTTTTGTGTTTACTTTTAGTTTAATTTGATTTGCATCTAGTTTTAATTCTTTATAGTTATTTAATTGTTTGATTTCAGTTTTTATTATTAATATTAGTCGCAGATTTTTCTGTTTTATGTTTTGTTTTACTGTTTTAATTTTTCAGTTTTGTTTATTTGTTCTATTTTATGAGTCTTAATTCTTAAACTGAATTTTCTGAGAGAGACTTGAGGAGATTAAGGAAAGACGAAGTTAGAGAGACCTTATTTAGAAATACCGAAAGAGAAACAATGGAAAACCAAGGTAACCCTGTAGTTCCTGAGGTTTTAATTAACTAAGGTTATAATAGGACAATTAGGGATTATACTGCACCTAGAAGGGTTGAGGATATGTCATGTATTAGGAGACCACCTATTAGCGCACCTAGCTTTGAGGTCAAACCTATTACCATGTCTATGCTCAATAATTACCAATTTCGAACGTTACCAAGTGAGGATCCTAACCAACATATATTGAATTTCTATGATGTATGTGAGTTAGTGAAATACAATGGGATTAGTGAGGATGCTGAAAAACTTAGGTTGTTTCCTTTTACTTTAAGGGATAGAGCCAAGAGTTGGTTACAATCTTTACCCCTGGGAGTATTGTCACTTGGGATGATTTAGACTTTAAGTTTCTAAACAAATTTTTCCCACCTATTAAAACTACCAAGCTTAGAAATGAAATTAGCACTTTTCACCAATTTGATGGAGAGTCTTTATATAAAGCTTGGAAAATGCTAAAAGAACTACTTAGGAAGTGTCCACACCATGGGATGCCCATTTGGAGTCAAGTCCAAACTTTTTATAATGGGTTGAATAATCTAACAAGAAATAATGTGGATGCTGCTACAGGTGGTGCTTTACTTAATAAGTCCCAAGAGGATGCGTACGACCTATTGGAGGAGATGGCAATCAACAATTCACAATGAGCAAGTGAAAGAAGTCAAAACCTAAAGAAGACCATGGCTGTCCATGAAGAGGATAAGTTAGATAAATTGAGTTGTCAAGTTGCAATGCTTACAAAGCAACTTGAAACCTTGGGTTCCAACAATATAAATAATATTTCCAATATTTCTAATTGTTGTGAATATTGTGGGGATAATCATGAAAGTATAATTTGCCATTTAGGAAATTCTAATGAAACTAACGATGTGAATTTTGTAGGGAATTTCCGACAAGGCAATAGCAACAACAATCCATTCTCCAACACTTACAAGCCAGGATGGCAAAACCATCCAAACTTTT
Organism: Ochetophila trinervis; assembly: GCA_003254975.1. Lineage (NCBI taxonomy): Eukaryota > Viridiplantae > Streptophyta > Magnoliopsida > Rosales > Rhamnaceae > Ochetophila > Ochetophila trinervis. The sequence goes on from QANX01007943.1 coordinate 44,550, forward strand.
CGTGGAGAGACAATTTCAACACCCAAGGAGGAAAACAACAAAAAGGAATCTATCAAGTCCCACATCAACAACACCAACAACTCCAAGCCTCAAATTTCAATAAAAATTCTCAAACTCATACTTCACCTTTATCTCATACTGTTTCTTTACTTGAGCAAGCTATGATTAAAATGAATGAAACTTATAGTGCTCATATGCAGGAAACAAATGCAGCAATAAAAGGACTAGGTAATCAAGTGGAGCAACTAGCTCAAGCTCAAGTTCCTAGTTAGCAAGAGAAAGGAAGTGACTTAGAGAGAATAATAAGTCAACTAGCAGGATTTCAACTAGAAACAAAGAAAGAATTCTCAAGCTTCATGGCACAAATTGAAAGCTTCATGATCAAAACTGAGAATCAATTCAACAATCAAGCTGGTGCCATTAAAGGACGTGAAACTCAAATAAGCCAACTAGCAAGCATGTTTCAAAGAACACAAGAAATCCTCCCAACCAATACCGGAAAAAATCCTAAGGAGGTAATGTCTATTAAATTGCAAGATGGTAAGCAACTAATTGATTCTTTTGATGTGCAGCTAGGGCATTTGAAAAAGCTAGAGGATTTAGATCACCAAGAAGAGCCAAAAGCTAAAGGGGAAACAGAAACACAAGGTTTGAATCGTGAAAATGTAATTTCACTATGCCAAAAACTCTAATAGGCAACGCAAAAATAGTGTCGTAAATTGTAAACGGCGACGCAATATCTTGTGTCGCGGAAAGGGGTGTCGTTAAAAGTGAAAAATATTCGCGACGGATAATGTGGGTCGCAAATATGAAACAATTAGCGACACATACGTCGCCAATATAAAAACAATTGGCGGTAATTATCCTCACAATTGGCGTCGCAAGCGTCGCCATTTCTTTTACCAATTAGCGACACTAGCGTCGCCAATTCTCCCTACAATTGGCGACGCTAACATCTCCAATTATCAGTTTTTACGACAAAATTTTGTTGTGAAATCTACCTAAATTGGCGACGCGTACGTCTCCAATTGTCCATTTATCGCAAAAATTATTCGTCATTGATACCATTATTTGGCGACGACATTCGCTAATTATTTAGGCCATTTTTTTAAAACCGTAGCATATCCATATACAAGACGCCGCTAAATAATTCAAATTAAACGATTTTTTAAATTTCATTTGAATATGTTAAAATTTTAATTTAAATGTATAAATATTATTAAATAAAAGTAAACAAATTTAAATTTCATTATCTTTTATAAAATAATGAATGATTTATTGCAAATGATTAATTTAGTAATAATGAGAATCAATTACTAATAAAAAATACAAATAAGAAAAAAATGCAAATATATAAAAATAATGCGAACAACAAAATTACAAACAACTATATATTTCCATAAATACAATAATTAAATGCGATATAGTTTTTGTCACCTAAAAGTATATATATATATAAACTGAAATACAATATCTTACATTGATGTTATAAATGGGAGCAAAGCAGCTATCCATTTTGCTCTAAAACTATCTATGTACTTCTGGATCCAAACAATATCCTGAAATTACACATATAGACTAAACAAGTAGTTCAAATAAGTATCAACTAATAATTATCTATTCTTATTTTGTGTATACAAAAGTAATAGAAAAATGTTAATCATTATATTAAATAGCTAAGTAGTTTTTTCACCATATACATTTAAAGTGCATTTAGATATATGAATAAATATTTATGTATAACAATATGAACTATATGTACCTTTGTTATAGGCGTGTACGAAGAAATACACTCGGGTCTCGGTGGTGACGCGTAGAAAGAAATACCCGAGGTCCAACGGCAGAGTGTAGGAAAAAATACTCAAGGGGCTCGGCGGCGACGCCAAGAAAGTGAAATCACTATGGGTCCTTTAGCTTGTTGGAAGAAAATATATATGAGTGAAAAATTTTGGTTGCCTTTGTTGTTGACGAGTTTGAGAGGAAGACAAATTGAAAATACCCGATTGCCGGCGTTGACGAGTTGAGAGAATGAAAAATGAAAAAACTTTGAAAATACTGGTGTATTTTTGGGTTTGAGGGGGGTGTGTAGGGTAGTGGACGGAAGAGTGGGAAAATAAATATGGATTGGTGAGAATTAATCCCGCCAATAATTTTGGGATACGACGACACATAGTATCGCTAAAGGTCTTTTAGCGACGTAGTGCGTCGCCAATTAAAAAATATTTTGACAAAACCCAATAATGATTATTTTTTTATGTATATATATATATATTTTTTATTTCTATAATTTATATTCTAAACTATAAAATTATATTATATATAGTAAATGAAAAGTATATATATTAAACAAGAAAATATTTAAATAGATATTAAATTTCACACACATTATATAAATTTATATATAAAACATAAATGGATATTAAATATAATTTATACATTTTACTTGCTAAATTAATATATTTTATTATTATAAATATATAATTATATATTTTTATATATAATATATAATTTTATATTATATATAGTAAATGAAAATTATATATACAAAACATATTAAATTTTTAAATAGATAAATATTATATATAGAAACATATAAATAGCTTTTAGCGACGCTTAGCATTGCTAAAAGTTACTTAATGGCGAATCACTGCGTTGCTGTTTTAATATATAAATATTTATTTATTTCTTTAATTTATATTCTAAAATTTAAAATTATAAAATTATTTATTTTTGTATCATATATATACTAGCAATTAAGTTTTAAAATTTATATATTAGCAATTAAAATTATAAATATATATCATATAAAATTTTAATTGCTAAATTTATATACTTTTTTATTATATATGATAATTATGTATTTCTATATATCATTTACAATTTTATATTATATATAGTAAATGAAAATATATATATGTATAAAATATTAAAAGGATAAATATTATATATATAAATATATATA
>QANX01007946.1:0-14940 GCA_003254975.1 Ochetophila trinervis
AAAAAATTATTATAGACTTAAAAATTATCTAGTAAATATTACTAATCATCAATAATAACAAATAACATTTTGCTAATTCCATTATTGATGATGTTGCTCGATTACAATCTTAGCGTGATCTGTTTATAACCAATAATACAAAATAAAAATAAAAACTAAAACTGAAAATAAAAGTATTCTAAATTGGGGTAATGTCTATTTATGTAGTTTGCTATACTTGATACGAACGATGGTGCAACGTATCATGGAGCACAAGCATTGGTCAACATATACAATCCTCCTGCGGCAGGGAATCAGTATAGCATGTCTCAAGTGTGGGTTCAAAGTGGACCTCCTAATGAACTTAATAGCATACAAGCTGGCTGGGCAGTAAGTTTTCGCATTTGATTTTTATTGTCTGTATAGCTTAGTTATGATCTCTTATACTAATTAATTTCTAAACTCTACTTAATTTCTTCACTTTCCCTATAATTTTTAATAGCGTCCACACATGCTGGTACATAACTAAACACACATGTTGTCGAATTGCAATAAAAGATTACCAAATCAGATTTTAGTTGTATTTATATTTTGGTTAACATTATGTTTAAAATTACTTATTATGTAGGTGCATCCATCACTATACGGTAACAATCGCACACACGTGACTATACGATGGACGGTAAAAACTATATTTTTCTTCCTACTTTTTTCATTTTAAAAGATTAATTTTTTGATAATAAAAAAGATTAATTAATTAATGGTGGATTGTATATTCATCTAATTTATGTTGAATGACTAATTCACTTTTATTATTATTAAACAGACAGATGGCTTTAAAAACACTGGTTGTTACAGCATGTTGTGCCCCGGTTATGTGCAAGTGGACCCCAAATACCCTCCTGATCAATATTACGTATACAGTTCCATTATCAAAGGAGTTCAGTATTCTACTAATTATTCAATCATTCAGGTATATATTTTTCCAATTATTATATTACAATTATTAATATATAGTTTTAATGCACTTTAATATTTTTTAAAATTAAATTTATTTACATAAAAGTCTATACAACTAATTTGTGCAATTAATATTTTATAATTTAAAAAAGTTACATTTTTGTCTAATTTAGGTCAAATTTAGTTAAAATTAATGAATTATGTCAACTTAAAAGTTACGTACATAGCAAATTATTTTGAAAATTAGTTTCTTCATTTTTAATTATACCAAAAATTAAAAAAACATAAAGAAAAGCAATGAATGAATTTCAATTTTTTTTCATGTTTTTTAATTTTTGGTACAATAAAAAATAAAAAATCAATTTTGAGAGTCACATGTTATACAAGTAACTTTTAAGTTGACAGAATTTGTTAATTTTAACTAAATTAGACAAGTGTGTAATTTTTTTCAATTTAGAAAGTATCCATTGCACAAATTAATTGTAAAAATCTTTATGTGCTTAAATTCAATTTTAAAATGTATTAAAGTGTATTTAGACCTTAAAATATTTATTAAAAATATGATCAATAACATGGTAGTATTTAATTATTTATTTATATTTAATTTATTTTAATATTTCATCAATACTATATATTGATATATATAATTTGACAAATTTATTTTATAAATAATTAGACAAATTTATTTTATAAACAATTTGGTATCTATAGTACTACTGTTTTTCAGTATGTGTTATTGCAGCAATTTTTAGTCGTTTGGTTATTATTTTTTTTGGGTGAATAGTCATTTTGTAATTAAGAATATACAAACATATTATATATATATATATAATTCAGGTCAGATGAAGATATTTTTTTAACTTTTTAAATTGAGTATAAATAAACTCAAATATTTAAAGTCGTTGGATTATTATATATTAATGTAACAAATTTAATAGTGACATATAATTTAATAGTTTTAAATGATAAAGGTCATTTATTTTTAAGTTAAAAAGTTAGGAATATCTCACCAAAACTGAATTGCATATATATATATATATATATATATTATTAAGATCTAAAAATGTCCTTTCATTGAGACATTTATGTTTAACTCTGTATATATAGACCCTGCGGGGACGTTCAAATCCCCCTCCATAAAAAAAAAAATACAAATAAAAAAAATATGTATATATATTGATAAAATAAAAAATACATATATAATATTCATGTATGATCAAAGTTTCAAAAATAATGTAATATTAAATGTACATATGCAGGACCAATCAACAGGTAATTGGTGGTATCATCTGGCAAAATTCAAATGGGATATTGGCCTAAAGAGCTTTTCAATCACTTAAACAGTGGTGCCAATAAAGTTCGCTATGGTGGAGCTACAAATGGCAGACGTGCTGAGTCCTCCAATGGGAAGTGGACAATTTCCTAGCGATGACTACCATTCGGTTGCCTTTATGCAACTAGTCAAAATTGTTGATTTCAACTACAAGTTGGTTGAAATAATCGATGGTACCATGAGCGGGAATACCGATAACTCCAAGTGCTATGATTTACACTACTTTGGCTTTCAAGGAGAAATTATGGGACAAACTTTCAGTTTTGGGGGACCAGGTGGAGATTGTGGTACTTAATTTTAAAAATATAATATTATATATTTTTTTCTTCAAATTAATTATGTCAATGTTTGGGAGTTTATATTTTTAATAAATGATGTTTTACTTAATTCGTTTGGATCAAATTTATGGCTAGTGATCATGTTTGATGCAACATTTTAATGTTTATTTCATCTACCTTTAATAGTGACATGCTAAAAGTTGTGCTACAAGTATTTTAATTAGTTAGTTACTGATATACTTTAGAAGCATCATCTATTGCTAAAGTTTGTGTATCGTCCTCTAGTTATATTGAGTTGAAAAATATGTATCTCTTACAGCTTCTTTTTACAATTATTTGTACCTAGCTACCTTTGAGTTTTTGATGTTCTTAAAGTTATAATTACCAAAAAGGAAAATTAAACCAAAACTTTTACTTAGATTATCATTTTTTTTGGGTCAATAGTTATAATTAATTTCTTATCAACTAGAACCCACTACAAAAAAAAAATAAAAAATAAAAAGTAAAAAATAAAAAATTTCTGTGATGGAAACAAATTTGTCACAACATATAGTATGTATGACGGATTCGTCACACAATCTACAAACTGTGACAGTAACTAACCCGTTACAGTTCTGTCGCAATAGCCCCGACCCAAATTCTCTTCAGTGACCGTTTACTATTTATTGTCACAAAAAATGTAGTTTAAGTGACGACATCAATCCGTCACTTATATGCCAATCCATTATAGATTTCCGGCGAGCCATCGCCAACAAGGATTTAGCGACGAAATCTCTTCCATCGCAATCATGAAATTTGTGACGGTAGTGTGACTACTAATCGTCACTGTTACTTAATTGTGATGGCCAACTAACCGTGACAATTGTACGGGGTAGTCATGACTTTGTGACGGATTCCCGTCACAGTTGCCCAACTGTGACCTTTTATTTTGTGTCGCCAACCACTCTTCTGTGACAACTCCGTGATGGGTTTCTGTTCCTGATATATAATTGTCACTATTCGCAGCTGTCACAAAAACATTGTTGTTGTGATGATTTTGTGACGGTTTTCCGTCATGGATATACAATTGTCGCCGTTCTCAGCCGTCACTTAAACATTTTTGTTGTGACGGCTCCCCCTCACTGATATATAATTGTCGTCATAGATACCTAATTGTGACCGACAATAGTTCATCTCTAATGCAATGTCCCGTGACGGGTTCGTTGCAGTTTTCCGTCACAATATACCATTTGTGACGGAATATATATGTATAATGTTAGAAATAACAGAAATTTGTGAGAATTTATTGTGTTTCCAGGTTTTCCCTGTCCCTGTAGCTGAAAAATCTCCGACACTATATCATAATGCTATCTCAATCCAAATTGGACCGCTAACATATTGTTGTCATCACTAACACATTGAATATAATTGGAAATACAAATTCATAATCAATTCTTCCACAAGCACTTTTATTAATTACATACCATAATTCACTAAATAGATACACAACATCAAAGTTGTCCAGCAGGTTGCACAAATTTTTCATTCAAGCACTTCCACCACACTAATGCTTGAAGTAAAAATTCAGCTAAACATTTGGATAACCCAAAAAACAAAAATTCAGCAACCATATTTACAAGTAGTTGCATTTTGACACTACTTCAACATGTCACAGGAACCATATTTACATAGCTGTTAATTGTCAAAAAACATCTTCCCAACTTCAACATTTGATGTATATTGCATAACCTAGTAGCAATATCTCACAAATAGAAGTCAGGACTCACCAAAAAGTGCTTCTATGACATCAAAAAATTCATGGCGAACCTGGAAATACCCTGCACAAATAAGACACCCCTTTGGTTTTTGCAAGATTATTAAAAAATCGTTTACCCTATATCATAATGCTATCTCAATCCAAAATTGGACAGATAACATATTGTTGTCACACTAACACATTGCATATAATTGGAAATACAAATTCATAATGAATCCTTCCACAAGCACTTTTACTAATTACATACCCTAATTCATTAAATATATACACAACATCGAATTTGTCCATCAGGTTGCACAAATTTTTCATTCAAGAACTTCCACCACATTAATCTTGAAGTAAAAATTCAGCTAACACCATTTGGATAACCCAAAAAACAAAATTTCAGCAACCATATTTCCATGTAGTTGCATTTTAACACTACTTCAACATGTCACAACATTTTCAAAATATACATAGCTGTTAATTGTCAAAAAACATCTTCCCAACTTCAACATTTGATGTATATTGCATAACCTAGCATTTTCAAAATATACATAGATGTTTTTTGGAACTATTATAAACTTTTTTTTAATAACAATTTGAACAGTTTTATAAACTTTCTATTGTCATTAGTCAGATTTATAATATTTTACACATAGTTTAATTCATAAAATGAAAATCATAACTTATAGAAAAATCTTTTTGACATGTTTCCAATTGGAAATTGTTGATTAATGTCATGTTTCTGGATCAAATCAAATTTTAATGATAAAAACTTTGTTTAAGGGTCTAAAAACAGGTCGGCACAAATAGTGCGCAGTTAGACAGAAAATAGTTTAAAAGATTTAAACCTTAACCATAAAAATCTACATGCATAAACATCAAAATTCAACTATTTACTATTTAAGCTTCCCTGCTACACACAAAATGGCATTAATCCCATACCATTCCCAAGGATCCAAAGCATAACCAAAATAAACTTGAAACAATAAAATTCTCTTTCACCGCCACTTCAACCAACATTCAATGTACTACTTTTCATACAATTTAGCCATTAAGAACACATCCAAATCCACATAAATTCCAGCAGCAACATAAACAAAATCAAATTGCCAAATTCCAAACAACATAAAAATATTACAATAATTTCATCAAAAAACATTCCAAACACTCACAAATTTCACTAATTTTTCCTTCTCCAACTCTATACTGCAATGCTTATCATTATACAATGTAATTAAGTATAAGAAACATGATTTACCTTCAATTGGAGACAAAATTTCACAATTTCTCCAGAAATCCAAAAATCCCCTTTGTGTCATTTTTGTCAAATCTCTAACCTATCTCACTAATCTTTAATTCCAACACTTGGATTTTGTAAAGGAATGAGAAAGAAAGCTTTTGATACAAAGATTCCGGCGAGAAGTGGCCGGAATCTCTCAATTTCTAGTGAGAAGGAAATTCGGTTAAACCCCCAAAACTCACACCTAGAGTGGCTTTTGGTTAAAATAAACCTTACCAAAGTGTTTAAAAGGCCCTAAAACCTATGGATAACCTATTTCTAAGGCTGATTTGGAGAAGATTGAAGAAATTTGAAGATTTTTCTCTCAAAAGCTTTTTGGCAACAACAATGGGGAAAAAAAATGGACTTCTGCTCGTACAGGAAAGGAGAAGGCCAAATATTCATATTTTTCCCCCCTTTCCAAAATTGCTTCCTCTCACAATTTCACTTAACTCCAAGGGCAAAATTGTCATTTCCGTCACAGTAATTTCGGTCACAAAAAGTATTTCCGTCACAAAAAGTCTTTTTTTTTTGTTTGGAGCAACTGTGACTGGGTAGTAACCGACACAGAAATGAAAATAATTTTTTTAATATTTTTGGAAGGCAATTTGTGACGAAATTTGTCATTTGCCGTCACTAAATGCAAACAAAAATTCAAAAATTTGTTCCCATCCAGCTGGATTCGTGACGGCAAAAAATCTGTCACAAATAATGAAAAATGAATCTACAATTGTGACAGAAATTGAAATTTCCGACACAGAAAACTGTTTTTTGTGACGGGTACATTTCCGTCACAAAGATTTCCATCACAAAACATCAATTTTTTTTTGTAGTGTTCCTTTGTCTTCTCAATACTATCAACATCTTTAGCTTTCTCATACTCGGGCAAGGGAAATCTACCACATTCTCTATTGAGATCGGTTTGCATGAGCTAGATCTAGACCGCCCCCAAAAAAGATCTCATGCATCATTCTTTCCCTTAGCCTGTTTTGTTCCCCCAAAAATCAGCATTGTGCATCGTGGCCGGTGTCCAACTAAGTTACAATGACACAGAAGGCCGTCAAGTTCTAGATAGGTTAGGAAAACAGGCTCACATGAGTTTTTCATCTCCAGCATAACAGATTTCAGAAGATGCCTGGACAAATTAACATCTATCAAAACCCAAGTAAAATGGTCAAAATCATCAGTTGACGTCGAATGATCAATACGAAAAAGTTACACCAATAGACTGGGCTAGATCAATTTAGATTGTTGGATGCTAATACACCCAACTCAAATATAAAAAAAAAGGAACCAAACCTGAGCTTTTATTGCTTTTTGGTTCGCAGGATTAAAGTTTGGAACCCATTCCTGCAACTTAACAATCCTCATGGAACCAGGTGACCAGACCCTTTTCTTATCTTTCTCTAATTTGAGCAAAACTTGGTAATAAATACAGCCCAAAGATATATATCATGTGCAATGCTCATATCTTCTATGAACCAGCTAGCTTTTTCAGCAAGTAAGATAATTTCCAGGGTTGTTACCCTTTTGCAAGAGTAACTCGTGCGATCAAAGAGAACCACCAAAGATTCATCTATCCCCTGTAAGCATCTATTTTGGCTTGTATAAAAATATAGCCACCTTCTTTGGGAGAACATATCAGAAATTGGATATATAATGCCAACTCTCCATTAGAAGATTGACCACCAACCATAGCCGTGTATGAAGATTGTTGTGGCAGTTGCTTAGGCGGCAATACTGCTGTCTATGAAGCCACATGAATACCTGCACATTTCTCCATATATGCCCATGAAGGCTTAGCAAATTTGACTGCATGACCGGACGGGAACATGTTTGCATGCCCTGGATAGTTATATGAGGATGCCATGGTTGTTACAACAAAAACAACGAAATTTTAAAAGCCTTAAGTTGTATCCCTAACTTATTGAAAAGAACTGGCGAGGAATAAGAAAGAAATTAAAGCACAAACATGAACGCCTTAGCTTTGCAACCAAAGACCATTGATTAAAGAGAATCTGACGTGAAGACTAAAAAAACCAAATGTGTCAGAAATTAACCCACCATTCATTAAAGTGAATCCGATGAGAAAACTATTAGAAAGCAACGAGAAGAACAAGAAACTAAAAACCCGTGCAAAACCAGTTCTCATCAGAATGAAACCCTAGCAGAGCTTGATCCTTCATCTCATCTCCAATCATCAATCATTTTTTGTTTTTCTCTTTTGGCTCTTTTTATATGTAACTATGACCTAGTAAGTGTGTCACTACCTTTCTTTCTTTCTTTCTTTTTTCCCCCTTTTCTGGACTATGATAATAAATGGTATTTACTATAGTTTTATTTGAATATTTATTTGTTTGTCCCTTTAGGATAGCCTAGTTAGCACTGTCAATTGTGTTATCCTACTATTCATTTTTATAGGTACAACCATACAAGAAATATATATAATGAAGTTGATGGCTAATGGGGTAGATTTATCTGATAAATAATATATATGCTTATTTTTTTTTTGGAATTTTTTTTTTCTTTTGGCGGGGGGAGAAAGGAATGTGATATATAATGCAGTTGATGGCTAATGGAATAGATTTATCTAATATATAGAAGAGGAAAGAATAAAGGAAGCTGCTAGAGAAGATCTCTAGGTAGGAGAGGATGACATGAGAGGCATCCTTCTCGTGCCATGAAGAATGCATGACAAATGGTCTACAAAGGGTTTGATTTTTAAGTGTTTGGTTCACTTTGTTTATCATCAGTGTCATTTTTAGACCTGGCAAAATGTTACACGACACGAAATGACAGGATAATTTGCGGGTTTAGGTTCGCAATATCGGGTTGGGTTGATATCAGTGTCACACGATAAGACACGATAAGAAAACGGGTTGAAACGGGTTGGAACACGTTAACACGATGGGTCACGATAAGACACGATAAAAAAAATATTAATTTAATTATTTCATTATAGTTAACTTTTTACATTACTTTTTTGTTTAGTTTTAGAAAACTATAAAATTCATATTTTATTTCATTGGAAAATTACAATTTTTATATCTATTTATATATTAATATTTTATTTTAGATTCTATCTTTTTTATTACTTATATTTGATGTACAATTTCTGTTTGATTTATAATATTTTGAAATTTTAAAATTAATTTTAGTTTGTTTTATAATATTTTGAATATTTTTAAATTTATAATTGAAATGCATATTTTATTTTTTAGTCACGATAAATATTTAATATAACTTTAATTCGTAATATTTTACATATTTTAAATTCACAGTTATTATTTATGTTGAATTTTAGTATGTTAATATATATTTTTTTAAATGTTTAACATATCATTTGAATATGTATTTAGGCTTAATAGACATGAATTGATAATGATTTATCATTTGACAATATATATTAATTTAAATAAAAAAATAAAAACCTCACGTACATGTCTAGTAAATACGAATAAAACACGACACGAACACGAAACGATACGACACGAACACGGTTCAACACGAAAACTTAACGGGTTGGGTTCGGGTGAACAAAATTTGACACGACACAAACATGGTTCAACACGACACGTTGCCAGGCCTAGTCATTTCTGTATTTACTTTGCTATGCAAGTATGCTTATTTTGTTATTATTACATTTATATGTCCTAGTCTACTGCCAGATCACATATCTTGGCAGCTTGAAGTGCAATGTGCCCTGTGCTATTTATAACTGAGAACTAGATGGAAAGTTAGATCTGATTTTACAACAAAACCATGGCCATTTTGTTGTCTCTGGCTCCCTTTGTTTTTTAATACATCATTTTGTAAGTAGAATTTAGAAGTTGTTAACTATATGACCATACACTATATCTTAGAAAACTTTATGAATTTAGACAAGGATTTGGTTGGCAGTTAGATATAGACTTAGATTAAAACTAGTCAGATTTCACATGATGGTTTGTCATGATATAAATCCTATAAAGGTCATGCGAGAAGAATGGGAAAAAGTACTTGCTCATAAAAGTAGAGTTGTATGACCTATAAAGACGTTATGAAAAGAAACCAAAGGATCCCAAAGGTTTTGGTATTCTGGATGTAGTTATTCTAATAGCGTCTGCAAAGAATGTATAACCTTGTAGCAGAAACAAGCAAGAACATGATCCACCAGTGGCAGTAGCATCATATATTAGACATTGAGTTAAAAAAGATGATATTGTTGGAAGATTATCCTCCGCCTTATGATGGTAGCAAAGTTACAAATTGTTGGCAGAGCTAAAAAGAATAATATAAAAATAAATAAAAAAGTAGCTAAAGGAATAGCGCTTGTCATACTCGATTAAACCAATGGGAAATGAGAAAGATGAAGCAAAAAAATGCATGGTGCCTCTTGAAGTACAAACACCTTATACCATAGAATCATTCACGAGGCCTTATGAAGTAGGCCTCTTTTACAAACGCATACAAAGTTTAAATAAATTCCTTATGAGAACCTGTAAGTGTTTGTGAGAGAGACATATGACCTGCTGAATAATTTTTTTTTTCCCAACACATTTCAACAAATAAATGGAAATACCTCATACCTCTGTTTTTATTTTTTATTTTTTTTTAAGTGGGGGATTCAAAACTCGGAACCTTTTAAGTATCAGACAGTTGAAATTGATCTCGGGTTAATATCATTATCAATCACTAAGTATTCTTCTTGACTATCCATATAAAAAGTACTAGTAGTTGTATTCGGAGTCAGATTGGAATCATATGCTGATGATTGATAGAGCAAGCTTTCAGTTTCTTCACTATTATTCTCTTCCTGCAAATTCCCATTCAACAATCTCATCAGCATACCAAGAATCTCAGCCACTTCCTGCATTGATGGCCTTGTTGTCCTATTACCACCAAGGCATTTCACTGCAAGTTCAGCAACTTTCTCTATTTGTTCCTCTTCACCTTCATCAACAGCCTCAACATTCAAAATTTCATATACACTATGACTTTCAACTGCAGAGATAAAATACTGAATCACATTTCTCTCTCCACCTGATTTTCCACTGTTAGGAATTGGGTTTAAACCAGTTAGAAGCTCTATAAGTACAACCCCAAAACTATATACGTCACTCTTTGCTGTTAAAGTCCCTGTTCTTAGATACTCAGGGTTTAGATATCCAAATGTTCCTTGGACAGTCGCGGCTGTATCGGATTGGCCTGACAGAATTAGAACCGAAGCTCCAAAATCTGATACTTTTGCTGTGGTTTTACTGTCTAATAGTATGTTCATGGATTTGACATCTCTATGAATGATCGGTGGATCAGCCAGAGAGTGTAAATAGTTTAGTGCTGATGCAGTCTCTTCAGCTATCCTCAAACAATTACTCCAGGAATTGAAAATGGTGGATTTTTTCTTGTGAATGTGTTCGAAACAGTTCCGTTCGAAACGAATTCGTAAACCAGCAATGGGATTTTAGTTTCCAAACAAATGCCTAAGAGCTTCACAACATTCTTATGATTGACCTGTGAGATTATGCTAATTTCATGCTCGAATTCCTGGTTTATTTCGGTTTTGGTGTCCACATCTTTAGGCTTTTTCACTGCGATGTATACATTGTTGAATTCTCCTTTGTAAACTGATCCAAAACCGCCTTGGCCGAGAAGATGACTGTAATTGTTAGTTGCTTTTAATAGCTCTTCTTCTTTGAAACTTTTTATGTGATTCTTTAATATTGCTCCCCCATGCTTCATGAAGTTCTTTTCCTTACTTCTTTTTTTCCATAGAATGATAGTTAAGAAAATAACAATTCCACTGGAAATTACTGATCCAATAACTGCAAGCCAAATAGAAAGAATTGAACCATACAATATTGATGCGCCAAGTGGGTGCTAGTTTGCTATACCTTATACCAATTTTTTTTCCCCCTAATAGGGCTAAAATATTTGCACTATAGGGATTGTTTTTTAAATTAATTTATTTAGGTGATACAACGTTCCACAACATATTATAAGATATTGAAATAAAATTTACAGTCCCGCAACATGTTACGAGATATGGTCGCTCAAGATATCCTAAGTCATCGCATAGAATATTTTAAGCTCCCTTGCCCAGGAGAATGAAGCTAGAGATTTTTATACTTCTTTTTTACTTTTAAATATGTAATGATAATTATATTTATAAGTTTTATTTTATCTTTTATATGTTTTTATTTTTCATATAAAAAAATATAATATATTAATATAAAAATATGTATATTATATGTTATAACGATATTTTACTGTAAATTTTTAGTAGTTATTTTTTTTTTGGGAGATCACCAACACTTCCCCAAAACTCTCCAGATAAAAATACACTAAAATCCTCTGAAATTGGAAAATCATCACTTAAATCTTTGAAATTTGAGAAAAACCTCTAAAGTTGACCAATAATTATTGTTTTTTGACTAAGTTAACTAAAGAAAAATCTATTTTAACCGTATGAATCAAAAGAAACATTAAATTATTATTTTATTGTTTATTTTTTATGATAACATTTATTAAAGAGATGTCATTTACTAGCTTCCCTACGTAAACAAGTGACAACCATTGTCATTTTAATTTCTAATGTATATTTATATTAAATAAATGATAAAATATAGATAGATTGATATTCATTTTGATATAGAAGGGTAAAATAGATTTTTTATAGTAAAAAAATCTA
This sequence comes from Ochetophila trinervis, assembly GCA_003254975.1. Classification (NCBI taxonomy): domain Eukaryota; kingdom Viridiplantae; phylum Streptophyta; class Magnoliopsida; order Rosales; family Rhamnaceae; genus Ochetophila; species Ochetophila trinervis. Next base: position 12,241 of record QANX01007946.1, read on the forward strand.
ATTTTGGTGAATTTTAAGATGCAAAGTGATGAATTTTTCAAACTTGAAAATCTTAATGTAAATAACTTTTAAATGACTTCAGTAAAACTGATTACAATTGGTCCTTCGAAACATTGTTGACTGAAAAATTGGCTCGAATTCCATACAATCAAAACGTCAAAGTTCAAACCTTTATCTAGAATACTAATAGTCAAATAATTATATATTTTACGTTTTTAATCTTGGGCGTTGGGTCATTAGTCTGACCCCGACAGGATAGAGAATAATATATTGTAATGATAATATCTTTTATCAGCAATGATGCACTATATTTATAAGTTTCTTTTACCTCGGATGAAGTTTAGATAATACTAAAAGTTTTTAAAAAATAATTATTAAAAGAATGATACTGTATCTAAAATAGAAACTAATAGTATAAAAATAATGCTAAAAAAATAATCTAGCCTACTGTTAAAATTATTAACTAATATATGTGTTATTATTTTATTAATTAATATATTAATATAATTTATATTTAAATAAGTGTAATTAATATATATCAATTAAAAAATATCTTATATATAATTAATAAATATGTTAGTAGATTAAGTAGCAGTAGAATATTTTAATTTTGTTAATAGATATTTACCAAGAAAAAAACAAATTTTTTTTTTTGGCTAATAGCTAGCAATTGTACGAAACATACCTAAGAGGATGATTTCCAGACGAATCCCTTCACAACCGACTTTGCCATCTCCGTGCATGCCAAGAGGGCACTTGCATGTGTAATTTCCTTGTGTATTTCTACAACTACCATCGCACGGGTATTTTTCTTCTTCTTCGCACTCATTAATATCTACCATTTAATAAATTAAAAACAAATATATAAGCTGCATGGTTACAAATTTAAAAAACAAAAAAACTTTGGGATATAAATTAATGGGTAGTTTTCATTTTAATCCCATCTATATATATAGACTGCAGATATGCAAATTCTCTGTTTTGAAAAAATATATAAGTTTCTTTTTTTTCAATAAAAAGTGAAAAAGATTATTTCATCCAAACTTTATAAAATTTGCACTAATTATAATTTAATAAAATTAGTAGATTTTAAAAATTTCATCTAACACGTATGCATGCGAGATAATATAAGAGCTGTGAATTTATGAAACAGTGGAGGAAAAAGATATTAATATTTTAAAACTTAAGAGGAGAATAATAATATTTTTAAAAATTAAAAAATTAAATTGTATTTATGCTATGCTGGGAGAAATTAAATGAAATAATTAAGAATGAAATGTGCGAAAGGACTATAATGAATTTTTCTAATTAGCTAAAGAAGGAGAAAATAAGAGGTATAACGAAAATGACCGCAAGCTAATAAAATCATCAAATTCACACACCTTGGCAACCATCTAGAAGATAGGGGTTTCCTCGGTATCCAGCCTTGCAATAGCATCGATATCCGCCGCCATTGTCGGAGTCGAAGCAATCTGTATTACCGCCGATGCAAGCATGATCACCACCGCCACTGCTACTCGAGCAGTTATCTCCTACAACCCACTCCAGCACCATCGGTACAGGCCCAATTTCGTTTCGAGTAACAGCAGCATATACAGTAGCAGACAGATTAAACGTGGAGTCCACCAAAACTCCATACAGACAATGACGGTCCGTTGAAAAAGGGTAATCATAGTCCGTCTGATTAATAGCTCTGTCTAGGTAGATAAAATAGTCCTTGAGCTTGTTCGGAAAGACAGCCTAGCGAGGTTATTACACCCCACGGCCGTGAACTTATTCCGGGAGTCTCCGGCGACGGTGAACGGCCCGTCTGACCAATCGTTGGCTTGGGAAGTTCTGGATATGACTGTGTCCAAACGGTTTAAGCAAACTTGTGAGGGAGCAGAGGATTGGGTGATGGTTATTGTGCCGTTTTGCAAAGAGATGTTGGAAATGGTTTCTGATCTGTTGGTTTGCAATATGGGATCTGTGGGGGTGGTGGTGTGGTTGCAGATGAGAAGGTAGGATTGGTTTCTTGCGCAGTTTGGGGTGTCAATTCCAAATGGATAAGGAACTTCCACTTCTCCACATTTCTCAGCACACCCTGCTTTTGCAATTCTTCCATGACTGCTTGATGGTTGGATCGTAAATAACAAAACCATCATCATCGGCCACCGAACTAAGGTTTGTTGAATAGTCATCATCCTCTGCGTGATCTTATTTGTAAAATAATCTTGCTAGCTTTTCTTATGCTCTGCAATAATTTCAAGTATATCGATAAACACACACACATATATATATATATATATAGAGGGAGAGAGATTATAGGAGAATGAAATCATTATGGATGTTTATTTTACATATATATATATAAATCATTATGGGCTTCTGTAGACTCCTAACCAAAATTAATGCATGTTTATTTTTTCTATTACGTAAATATGCTGTACTCTTTTTAATTCACATTGCTATTCATTTTTAAATTTACAATCAAGGTGAAAATTGTCAAATAATAATTGTTATTAATATATTAACCTGAGTTTTAAAAAAAGTAAAAAAATGAGTATTTATAAAATAAAAATATGAGTGATGTGATAAAAAAAAAAGTAAAAATGATTAAATTTACATCTCAAATTAAATTAATTTTGGCTAAAAATCCACAAAAACCCACAATAATATAGCCAACTGTAGCGAAATTCTATATATATATATATATATATA